>SEYY01015174.1:7500-15000 GCA_009176605.1 Armadillidium nasatum | reverse complement strand
AGGGGCAGCCAAAGACAATGTAGAAAGTTGGGAATTTTTTAGCCGGTTGAAGGGACGATTTAATAATGACGGATGAGTGTCTAATAACTTGGCAGGATCTGCTGTTTTTGCTGAAAGAAAAAACAAACTTTTATTTATAAAAAATTTAATTTGTTACAGTAATAATAATAATAATAATAATAAATATTGAAATTACACAGATTACCTATATCAAGATTTATAAACAACAAATGGATACCTTCTTTTTCAGTGTCTACAAATATAATGTGTTTATTTTTAAAACAATTTTCTTCTGATTCAGGAGGTGTTACTCCTAGGAGGTGTAACTGCGCCTGAAGTTTCTCGATTTTTTTCCGTTCTAAAGATCTTCTGTGAGTAACATAAGTAAGATCTTGCTTAACATCACCAATTGAAATTTCTTGACCTTCCACGTTTTCAAAATGAACTCCATCCTTACAAAAATAAGTAAAAATGATTTTTAAAATTTTTATTTATTTTGAAAAAAAAAATAAAAAAAATAAAAGTAATTAAAATAATCTGCCTTCAGTTAAGCAATGGCAGAAGCAAGTATCAACAATTTTGGAAGAATTTTTTTTTTTTTACTGCATTTCATTAGTATATATATATATATATATATATATATATATATATATATATATATATATATATATATATATATATATATATATATATATATATATATATATATATATATATATATATATATATATATATAATATATATATATATATATATATATATATATATATATATATATATATATATATATATATATATATATATATATATATATATATATACTTCGGCCGGAGTTTTTTGTAGCCCTAATTACTTTTATAATAAAATTTTACTTTTATTACCTTGCAGGAAAGGAGGCAAAATAATACAAATAAATTTGTATATATAACATTTTCAAAAGAAAAAAAAAAGATGGTCTATAATTTCATATTCTTTGAGACTAAAGCAACAGCAAGAAACTAAAATTACTCTTTTATAACTTTTAATAATTAGAAAGAATATAAGTTAGAAAATAAGATGGAACCTTTGAAAACTGTAAATTAAAAAAGGTAGCTGATGTGGAAATCCTTGATTTTCTTCATATATGTAAACTTCATTATTGGTCATTTAATGCTTACAATGAAGTATTTGTAAATTATGAAGAAATGGCTTATCTGCAATTTGGGAGAAATTCGATTTCTTTTCTCAGTGTAAAGGTTTCTTGCCTGTCTAAACGTTCTTTAAAAACATTTGAACAAGGAACAGACAAGTACTTTTTTGTTGATCAAGAAAAGAACTTTCTTAATATTTAGACTTATTCTCTTTCCACCACAAATAGGGTATTCTGGTGTATTATCTTTTGTTGATTTTCTCTCCATAAGTAGAGAAGAAAAGTAATTTTTGACATCATTATTAATTTCTTTTTAAACTACAGCTTCTATTCTTTGTTTTGCTTCTTATCTTTCTCTTTAAGTCCTTTCTTATGAAGAATATCTGAACCCTTCCCCAGTTATTTCCATTTGGTCATTTTCATCGGATGATCTGTGTAACATTTCATCAAAGCATTCCCAAAAGATAAATGATGTCTCCATTTGAACATCTATTTCTTCTGTTTCACTGATAACATCAAAATGAGGTGGAGAACACTGATATTTCTGACTTCCTAAATATAAACAGAATATGCTGTTTTCTTTTCAGTTTTGAATTTAGCCTTCACTTTGTTTTATAATGTTCTATTGCATCAAGTGGAGATAATTAATATTGTGGATTTAAAACTGATACTTGAACGCTATATAATAATAATTTTTTAATTGATTTAACATCACTATAATTCCAAGGTTTGGTAAATATTTTTGTTGTGCATTCATGGTAGGTCATATCTCCACAATCACCACCTGCTTTTTTTTTTTTTTGTCAATTATTTGAATGGATTATTATAACATTCGAATAATATTTTTGATTAACTTAAAATGATTAGCAATCAATAGCTCTAGATTGCTTTTAGAATTTAGAATTTTAGTATATATATATATATATATATATATATATATATATATATATATATATATATATATATATATATATATATATATATATATATATATATATATATATATATATATATATATATATATATATATATATATATATATATATATATATATATATATATATATGCACTGAATATTTTTTTCTTATGATCTTTCATGAAAGAATCACATAATTTCTCACTAAACAGGCTTTTAAGAGATTGGTTGTTCTAAGGCATTTTCATAGCTTTGTCACAGCACTACAGCTGGCTTCTCTTTACTGGGGTGTCATCCATCTCTATATTTAGGATACGCAACATATCTAGAGTTGATTCATCAACACAACCCTTCTTGAAATTTTGAATGCAAAGAATTTTCGTTTAAACATCTCTTCCACTTTCATCGATACTCTCAATTCTTTTTCTAGACTATAAAGCATAAACTATTGCATCACTTTTAATAATTTTGACAATGAACTAGTTGAATACCTCCATGTTGTAGAAAAATTGGGTAATTACTTTCTCTGTTCAATTCTCTGACCTAAGATTTAACAGATATGCTTATTATTCTGTACTGTGTTGATAAAGTCTGGAACACTCTTCCATCTCCTCGAATAGGGCAATGCCAGAGAGAGGTGAACTTTTATTAAAAATATCTTCTCTTTTCTCTATCATTAGACCATTACAGCTTAAAGTGAAGTGTATTGGGGAATGAAGACATTTAAATTTTTATTCTCAAAATTAATGCTAAATATTCGTTTATTCATTACACAAAAGTAAATAAACCTAATAGAATTAAATAATAAAAATGTAAACTTTAAGGTTAACTACTTTTATGTAATAGTTTGAATTTGTGGAATAAAATTATTCTTATAGATATTAAAACCAATGTTTGTGCGAAAAATATGTATGTACATAATTTCTAGTATGAGATTAACTATGATGCTATGTACCTGAATAAATAACAGTAAAGAATAAAGAGAAAGCTTACCTTCATTCCACTTCTGATCATGTGAAAATGAAATTCATCAGGATTTTTATTCAGGGCTTTTTTGTGAAGTTTTTTAATGATGTTTTTCTTTTGTGTCTGATTTCTGAAATGAAATAAGATGTTTTAAAACTTCTTTAATTATAAAGCGATTTTAAAAATATTCCTATTCGACAAAGTTAAAATAAATATATTACAAATAATGATACACGTTTCAAAAATTGGTGAATAGATGTGGAACAACAGCTGGGGGAGGAGGAGGTTATTTGGGTCATAATTAATCAAAATCTAAATAATTTTAATGTAAAAGCAACTGTAAAATTACTTTTGTAAATCTGCATTCTTATAAAATATATACCGTATATATATATATATATATATATATATATATATATATATATATATATATATATATATATATATATATATATATATATATATATAATAATAATAATAATAAGAGGTTTTATGTAGAGCATCCACATTTGTATCTATATTCATATTTAAATTCAGCTACCAACATCTGCCTAAATATATGAGGTTGTTTAAATAAAACATATGAAACATTATTCTATGTTGATTGACAATGTCTGTAATCTTTGTATAAGTAAAAATTGTGCTAAAAGAAAAATGAAAAAAAGTGTATCAGTTTATAAAGATCTCCTGTTAATTAATTTATACTATTAATTATCTTGAAATAAACTTTATTCTGATGAGGTTTAACAACAATGTATGTTGAGCAATCAGCTTATTCGCTTGTACAAAATATTTAATCAATTTTAAAAGCAACATCAATTATTATTCCACTAATTTTTCACCAGACTGCGAGATTTGAAGATGAAGTTGTGAAATACTTGGTGAGTGAAAAATCAAAAAGGAACTGACATTGAACTTCTTAACCTGATATCTGATGAACCAAAAATAATTAAAGTATATGATATTTTAGAGAAAATAGGAGTCAAATTTTTATCAAATAAAGTACAATGAAGGTTCTTTCAGCATTTATTTATTTATAATAATTTTATTTAAAAAAAAAAATTATAAAAAACAAAAATTACAATACTTTACCTTGCTCTTTTTACATAATCTTTTTTCTTTTCCATAGGACCTAAGTGATCTCTCATCATAGGTTGGTGACGTTCCCTATGAACCCTTTGGGTTTTGTGTGCATTTTTCAGGGAGGCCATGATTACAAACAAAAAAAATGCTCTTAGTAAATAAAAAGAAACACTTAAATGGTTAAATTTTTCTGTAAAGAAAAAAAAAAGTTGGGTTTTATTAAAGGAAAGTGAACATAATACAAATACTGAATCATTCAGAATTATGAATTCAAAATAAGATAAATAATGACTTCAGAAAAAATGTTATGAAGGTTTTGAAAATGAATATGAATTGTGATACATGATTTGTACATGAAAACTTTTTTTAAACATATTCTTACCCAAGCAGCTTAGCTTGATATTTATTATTTAAAAGTGTATGAACAATTTGGGAAAATTGCTACTAATAAATTTTCTTGGCCTCATAAGAGATCCTTGAAAGCTAATCCTCCAATTAATAAATATTATAGTATGACTGGAACCAGGAGTTCCAAAAAATTATGTTCCTCTTCAAACCAGATATTTTTGCAAGGAAATAGAAATTGTTGGACTTCAAGAAATTATGTCTGATGGATTACATGGCAACAGAGAATTTCTAAAATGGTTCATCAAAGGACATGATGCATTTATTCGAGGGGCATTGCAAGTTGTTTCAAATCCCAGGGTTTCACTGGAAAGAACCCAAGAAATTTATATTCCTCGGGAAGAGGATCAAATGGATAATAGGCCTGAAGAAATCTTGATTGAGATCACGAATCCATCTAGGGAATCAATTAATCCTGGACACTACATAAACTATGATGTTCAACCACAAGAAGGGATATCAAGTCAAATGAATCCAAACCTAGTAGATTCTTTGGTGGGACAGAGGGCTTATTTTATCATGCAAACAGCTGCTCGAGACATTGCCCCTCCAAACCCTTCAGTACAAGACTATCTAAATGCTATTAATAGCATGTCAACCATTCATGAAGCAGAAAAAGCATGACTTATTAATAACTATTATTATTAAGAAGAAAAATAATAAAATTTTTACGATTGTACAATAATAAAGTTATACTTTTTTTTTTGAGGGAGATTATAAGCTTAATGGGGAGAAATGTAGGGGTTAGGTAGTAAGCATGTTTTTCTTAATAAAAAATGTTTGTTTTATTAATTTCAGAAATAATTATTTTGTTAAATTATACTTTTATAATTTGTAATCAAGGTTCTAATAATTTTGATCAATGCTTATTATTGATGAATTTTCTTTGTATCCTGTGATTTATATTGAAGGTTATTTTGATTTTTAATATTCATATACATTGAATTTGGAAAATTGGAGGAAATCAAATTTATTTTTTTAATGCATTTATTGATTTATTATTTAATATTTTGCTTTATTGATTGTAATTTTTTTGTAAACTAATTCCATCCTTTGATGGAAACTGAATTAATTAATCTTATATCCCAATGTTGTTGTAGATTAATCTCATCTGCAAAGCCAAACCAATCTGTGATATTAAGAAGTACAAATTCATAAGCCTTGTTACATCACCAAGGTATGGGTATGGTAATTGATTAAAATGTTACTTTATTACTTGTATATTAAAATATAAAAACAATACTAGTGTAATAATGGGAATATCTTTTAGGCTTTTATTTTGTGATTCTGAAATCAATCAAGTTGCCCAAAACTTAAAAGAGAAAAAGCGAAGCAACTGGCTCATGGTTCATCTTGCCAACATAAGAACGTATTAATACAATTATTGTTGATCTTAAGGAAATTCACACCAACAGGTTGGTAAGAAAACTCATTAATGAAAATTATGTAACTAGTAATTCTTGGTAAAGCTTTGGGATAATTTCTATAAATAATAAACTATAAATAATCCATAATATTAATATTATTTTTCATAAATTTCATAAATACTTTGATTTCTGAATTGTGTTTTATTGCTCGTAAGATGAGTGGTCCCTGAATTGAATCTTGCTGTAAGAAAAGAAATTTTATAATTAACAGCACAAGATTACATAACTAATCATAAAAGTCTTTCAATCTTGGAAATTAGTGGATATGCTGATCCCAATAATTATATTGAAGCCAATAAGACTTTTCATAAATACTTGAACTTATATTTACTTTCTATCTGGATCTCCTCCCTAAATCTATTTTCAAACTTTATAGTATATTTCTTTCTAATTCTTCTTACTACATCGTCGATCTTTTCTATCAGGAACTTGTTTACTCCTCATACTTTTCTCAACCCTCCTTTACACTGTTACCTGAGTATATATATATATATATATATAATATATATATATATATATATATATATATATATATATATATATATATATATATAAGGTGTCCCAATAAAATGTACTCACACTTTATCACATATTTAATTAACTGAGATATTTTACAGTTTAATAAAAAAAATTAACTGATTTATTTAGTAGATTAGTTTTTTCTTTTCCTCAAATATTAATCGTAATTTTGGCATTATTGAATAATATTTTGATCTATAACAAGAAAAATGTTGTCATGGGTCGAATAGAGTACAAATTTTATAAAATATATATATATATATATATATATATATATATATATATATATATATATATATATATATATATATATATATATATATATATATATATATATATATATATATATATATATATATATATATATTTTCGTTACCTAAGTTTTATTCTTTCTCAATTTGAAATTGTCCAGAGGTCCTATCCGTATATTTGTTTAATTATCTAAAAAAAAGTTATTTCTGGATAACCAGCCATGTTTTTATTACTACTACGGTTTGTGATAAGTTGTTTGATGTGTGAATATAATGTGAAAGATTGTTTCATGTTGGTTGCATAAATGTAGAGCCTGATTAATGTTTTTCTTTACAAAGTTGATTATCAGATTTGAATATGATCACTGAAAGAATGTGGTTAAAAAATAATGTGCAGGATAGAACACATAAAGGAGATTAGGGATTTGCTGACTAACGGACAAGGAAAAAGAATATTGTAATAAATGGCATAAGTACCACTATGCATTTCACATGGTCTTATGTTCTATCAAATACAAGTACTGCATTTCTTTTTGTTTTATGGAGGATATTTTCTATTGTTCAGTCATATTATGAATGTTGTTTGATAGGTAATAGATCAGTGTTTCTTCTGTTGCAGAAAGTAGATTATTGTAATTAACGTTTAAATTATACTTTTGTTGCATCATTTAAATAATCCATCAATAAACGATTTTTTTTATATCTTTAATACTGGAAGATTGGTCCAATTATTCGGTGGAAGATCATGTTCTCCCTGGCTAGGGTGAGTGACTTAATATACTCTTTTTATTTAGTATAGGAGTT
>SEYY01015174.1:0-2500 GCA_009176605.1 Armadillidium nasatum | reverse complement strand
AACAGTTACGAAAGATCTAAGTTCTACCAGCTGTATTTACTAAAAATCTGTTTATTAATTCAGCAAGGGGTACAAAATGCAGATCATAATAATATGCGGTATTTGAAAACTGCACAGCCGGGTGCCTTAAGCCATGCAAGGTGGCTAACTAAAGCTAACAGACTGCTTCGATTGTACGTTTCAACAGAATCCGCATCTGATGATCTGAGGCGTTTGGTACGATTCGTACTGAACTTCTATGCCCCCATATGGTTCTATATCCGCTCCCATCCCTTCTGTCAAGATGGTGCAAAGAATTTTCACTTTATGGTATCACAATATCAAAAACTTTCTCCTGAGGATCAGAACATCATTTCTCCAGTGCTCCTAAACAACTCCTATTTTTGTCATCCAGAAAACTTGTTGCTAGCTGGTGTTGCAGATGAACGGGAAACAATAAGAAGATTTTCATGTCAACAAATTCTTCAAGCAAGAAAGAAAATATCCTCCACCAATGTGCAAGTTCGCTGCTTTGATAAAAGGCAGCTAAACGTCAATCTCAACGCCACTTCCTACATGGAAATGATAGACTGGGGGAGTACTCCTATCACCCCCCACCTCTTCTTGATGATATTAGTGATGATATTTTGGTTAGTAATCAACAAATTCTCCTACCAAAGTATCCGTGTCATTCGGTCGATGTTGAAAGAAATGTCAAAGATGTTTCCGCTTTTCTAGTAGGGTCATTGGTCATAATTCTCGACATGGTGCAATACTACAAACCAAACATTCTCGAATCGAAATACCTTCAGTACAGACAAAATCTGATTTCTATGAGATTTTGTACTATGCAGGTTGTTTAGCATGTAAGAATGTAAGGATATTTAAGCTATACTGTATATCTGGCTATATATATATTTTTGTTTTTAATATTTGGGGTATGAAAACAAATCTTGAAGAACTTACTTTTAAACATTTCAGTTTGTATCTGAAGTGAGCACCAAAATAAAGTTGTTTCAAATCTGCACTACAACTTTTGTATCTTTTTATATATATATATATATATATATAATATATATATATATATATAATATATATATATATATATATATATATATATATATATTATATATATATATATATATATATATATGAATTTCGATGGGAATGAAAAATGCCTTGAGAAATTTCTTCTTTCATCAACGAGGCAACAATAGAGTTAGATTCATGATTCAATTGACACCGAACCGCCCGATCGGGAACTCCCTCTTAAGGAAAGGATGTCGATGGACCAGGCTGCTGCTGCTGCTGCTGCAAGCTCTTCATATGGAATGGAGCGATCCCTTGTCGTTCTGAGTATATTTTTTTTTTATTCCCGATAGACGACCCTCATTGATGACTACTTTGCTAGACTGAAAAATTATGAAGATGCAGTAAATACACTTTAATTGCTAAGATAGCATTGCAGGAAGAAACATCTATGTTGGAAGGGAATCTAATCCATCGTGAGCCTCCACAATTTCAATAGAAATGCTGTATTCAATTTAGAATACCAAATTGAAGGTTTGGTTCCATCTCTATGCTAGTGCAGACTCTGCAATAATTCAGATGAAAAAATTAAATAAACTTTTTCGA
This sequence comes from Armadillidium nasatum, assembly GCA_009176605.1. Lineage (NCBI taxonomy): Eukaryota > Metazoa > Arthropoda > Malacostraca > Isopoda > Armadillidiidae > Armadillidium > Armadillidium nasatum. Next base: position 886 of record SEYY01015174.1, on the reverse strand, counting down.
AAATTTAGAACAATGTCGATTTTGCGATTTGATGACTATTAAACATTCCCTTAGGAAAACATTTTTTTCTGCCAAGTTTTAGAAGTGACGTCACAATTGCGGAAAAAAACTTGATCATCATAAGAGCCCATGAAAGAACGAAAATGCCAACAGGATATGGGACATCCAGTGAAACCGATGCAATCGCAATGAAATTATGTATTCGAGCACTGGAGGACGGGGTAGGATTTACTGCTCTTCATAAACTCTCATCTTCTGTAAACCTCCCCACAATTTCAAGAGGGAAATTTCATACATATACGATGAATTCTCTAAAAAGTATTTAAAATTTGGTTGAGAAAATGATGGAAGTCTTCAGAAATTGTTACCGCATATTACACGAGTATGGGAATAGAACACAATGAACATCCAAGCCTCTTTCGATGGGACTTGGTTAACAAAGGGGTATGGGTCTCTCATCGGTCTTTGTTGAGGTTGAGATTGACATTTTAGATTACCACGTCCTTTGCAAGTACTGCAACGCGAGCAAACAGCATAGGAAAGAACATGGGTGAAGACGATAAAAGTATAGAAAGAGGCACACAAGCCAAATTGCAATGTCAACTACGACGAAAAAAAATCCTCTTCCATTGAAGGGGAAATCACAGAAATATTTGTTCCTATATCTGTTGAAAGAGGCTTGATATGTGAAACAATTTCTGACGAAGATTCAAAAAACTAAATCCATATTGGGATAAATATCCCATTCAAAAACAAAATTGCCTCAATCACATCAACAAAGATTTATCGACGTCTTGACAATATTAGAACAAAACGCCTTGGTTGAAAAGGGGAGGGCAAGTTTCTGAGAAAAACTTTTAAAGTGACATGTCGAATGACCTTGAAA
>SEYY01015173.1:27500-34921 GCA_009176605.1 Armadillidium nasatum | reverse complement strand
GCGTGCACACACACACATACGTATACAAAACTACAATGTCTTCCATCAACTACTTATTTTTCTACACGTGGTTTCCGAAATCTTCATCACAAGGATTAATCTTATGTCAAAAGAAGGTAACATTTATATACTTTTCTCACACGAAGGTCTCAGATACGTATGTAGATACATTCGTATTGGAAAATAAGATGATGATGATAGGAAAAATGACAAAAAGTTTAGTGAGTTATGGTTAATTAAGATATATTTTGAAAGAATTAGTTAAGAAAAGTATATAAGATTCTATAAATTACACGTTAGAGAGATGATAAAATGTGATTGAATATTCCGAAGTGATAAAAAGATTGACAGTAAATGAAGATTAAGGTAAATGACGGGAAGAAATATATGTCAATATCTATAAATTACATGTTGGAGAACTGTCAGTATGACTTTGATCATTTTTATTGATAAAAAATTAGTGAACCATGGTGAGTTAAGATATATTTTGGGAGGAATAGAAAAGAAAAGTACGTAAGGATGTATAAATTTCATGTTAGAGGGATGTTGATTTGTGAACGAACTTGTCAAAGTGATTAAAGTCAGGTAGTATACAGAGAATAAGTTATACGTTGGAGGGTTGGTTTAGGGAATGAAATGTATGTCAAGTTCTATAAAATGTGTTAGAGAGAAAACAGTATATCTTTGATCATTCTATGCGAAAAATTTAAGTTGAATGTGGAGAAATAAGTTGAATGTTTACGAGTTTAGGCTGAATATTAATGTAAAGAAGTATAATTTGTACGTTAGATAGATGATGGAATGACTCTGCTCATGTCTTACTGATAAAGTTAAGTCATGCTTGGAGAATAAAATTAAATTTTGAATAGTTTCGAGGTGAAAAAATAAATGAAAAGTTCTATGACTATCCTATCAGATAGATACAGGGATGACTTTATACGTACATTTAATACAAAATTTAGATTAAATACAGAGATTTAAGTTATATGTTGGAGGTATTAGGGTAGAATCCATTTTGAAAGTGGGAGACAGCAGCAGAATCTATTTCGAGGATTCAGAGATTTGTTGCTTTTATACGGATCTTACCACTATTTGCCTAGCATCATGATGAAATATTAAGGAAAATAAAACTCTTATCTGTAAATAGGTCACCAAACTGATTATTCTTGTATCCTAATCCATGAAAAGGGAATCCAGGTACTCCTTAATCACCTGCTTTCTCTATTCCCCACGTATTATACTGAAAAAATAAGGAAAATAAGGTTCTTATCTGCAAATATGACCCCAAACTGTTTATTCTTGATAATCTAATCCTCTGGAAAGAGACTCCAGGTGTGTAATTACTATTCATTCCCTCCCAAAACCATCTTCTGTGACAGAGTACCTTCATGTTAGGACAGTCCGCATTGTTTTAAACTAAATAATTTTCATCCAATCACCCACCGTCTCCACAGATACATTGTAAATCTTATTGTTAAACACATGCCAATCATCATTCAGCTCATACATGACGTCAGAATCATATACATTTCTTATTGGTTAACTTGAACTATTCAGTTTCAAACTCCATGTGGAGTATATAACCTTGATATTCCGTGAAAATATAAGTTAAAGAGGTGGCTATTTGTCTTTGATCATACTTTTATTGATAAAAAGTTTAGCATGCTGTGAAGAATTAAGATATGCATTGAAAGAATTATAAAAGAAACGCATGTAATTGCCATATATATATATATATATATATATATATATATATATTATATATATATATATATATATATATATATATATATATATATATTATATATATATATATATATATATATATATATATATATAATATATATATATATATATATATATATATATATATATATATATATATATATATATATATATATATATATATATATATATATATATATATATATATATATATATATATATAATATATATATATATATATATATATATATATATATATATATATATATATATATATATATATATATATATATATATATATATATATATATATATATAATTTGGTTAGTTTTAATTAAGGATATCGAAATATATAGATTTTATTTTAAAGTTGACACTTCAGTGCATTGACCTATTTGAGGTAAGGAACTTTCAAAAAAGTTTTCCCTTAGTACTTGAATGAGTGATGAAAACTGCGCCTTTGAACACGTTAGTCACTGTTACTCACTCTATCGTTACGCCATTATGGCGGCAACAGCTTTTCCGTATCAAACAAAGTATATGATAGTGAAATATGTGAATATAGAACTCATGCCTGTGCTTTATATCTCCGCAATATTTCGATACAATTTTAAACTTATTTAAAACCAGGATTAAAACAATTCAAACATTTTGCAAGTTTTATCATATTAAATTTATCCAAATTTGGATTCGGCTCCTTTGTTTTCACTTACGAAACCAAACATGGAGAATATTTTAGTGAAAAAGTTAATGCTTTGCTCCCAATCTGGTTCGACTTCACTCACATTTTTATTTAATATATTTTTTAAATATATATATATATATATATATATATATATATATATATATATATATATATATATATATATATATATATATATATATATATATATATATATATATATATATATATATATATATATATATATATATATATAATTTTTTTTTTTTTTTTTTTTTTTTTTTTTACAAACGCCACCACTCACGGGCAGAGCCCTTTTCAAGGAGGGGGCACACACACAAGGACAAACTCACACAAGGACACACAACTAACCCACAGCCCTCAGGTGGGCGCAGACGGAAGACTTGAAGAGTGGAAGATTAAATACAGTTGGAAAAATGGAAGATGGTAGAGAATTCCACAGAATAGAGGTGGCTGGAAAGAAGGAGGTACCACAACGGGCTAGCCTGGGATTCCCTACGTCCACACAAAATTGGTGCGAAAGCAGGGCACCCTTTCGTGCAACGAGGACGACGCAACGGTGGAGGAATGCGAGAGGCCAATTCCCTCGAGCACCTGCCATTGTAGTACCTGTAGAAAAGAGATAGCGCGCCAACGTCACGTCGCAGAGACAGAGGGTCAAGAGAGTTTGAAAGTAGGGGACAGTTTATTAATCTCATAGCTTTTGACTCAACCCTATCCAGAAGAGAGGAGGAGCCAGAGCCCCCACAAATGTGAGAACAGTACTCCATACAAGGGCGAATAAGACCCTTATATATCTGGAGTAACTGCTCAGAAGAAAAAAACTCTCGCAACCTGAACAGAACTCCCAGCTTCTTAGAGGCAGCTTTAGCAACCATTGTGATATGTGGTTTCCAAGACAGTTTGTTGTTTATGTTTAGACCAAGAATGTTAATGTTATTTACAGGTGAGACGGGAGAGCCATCGAAGAGGATAGGAAAGTTAGGAGGTGTTTTTGAGAGGGAGATGTAAAGAAGTTGAGTTTTTAAAGAGTTGAATTTCACAAGGTTGCTATGACCCCACCGGGAAATCCCATCCAGATCGGCAAGAATAGAATCGGAAAGTTGAAGACGAGAAGCAAGTCTAGAAGCAAAAGAGGGAGCAGATTTGAAATGAGAAGAAGAATGTAGAGTTGAATCATCAGCATAAGAGTGAACAGAGTTAGAAGTGCAGTGGAGAAGATCGTTAATGAAAAGTAAGAATAAGGTTGGAGATAAAACAGAACCCTGAGGAACACCACAGTTGACAGAAAAGGAGGAAGAGGTCGCTCCATCTACAACTGCCGAAATGGAACGATCTGAGAGAAAACTAGACAAGAGTAAGCAAAGGGAAGGAGGAAACCCAAAGGAAGGGAGCTTAGAGAGCAGTGACGCATGCCATACCCGGTCGAAAGCCTTGGATATGTCAAGCGCCACCACACAAGACTCCCCGAAGTCCCTAAGGGCAGAAGACCATAGATCAGTAAGATAGGAAAGTATGTCACCAGTTGACCTCGAGCGACGAAAGCCATACTGGTGATCAGAGAGAAGAGAATGAGACTCCAAATGATCCAGGAAATGAGAGTTGAGGAGAGTTTCAAAAATTTTAGATAGAACACAAGTGAGAGCTATATGTCGATAGTTAGAAGGGTCAGAATGGCTACCTTTTTTCGGGATCGGCTGAACCAACGCACGCTTCCAGCATAGAGGAAAAGTATTAGTATTAAGGCATAGAGAGTAGAGCTGAACGAGGACAGGGGCCAACTCGGAAGCACACTCCCTCAGAACACGAGGAGGAATGCCATCCGGGCCACTGGCCTTCCTGACGTTCATAGATTTCAGGATCCCATGCACCCGATCATGAGTAATTATAGGTAGAGGCATGGGACACCTGAGAGGAGAAGGAGTAGGAGGAGGGATGCCAGAATCGAGCAGGGTGGAATTAGATGAAAAAAGGAGGCCGAAGAGATTAGCCTTTTCAGAAGGAGTATTAGCTACAGAACCATCAGAGCGAATAAGAGGAGGAAAGGCAGATTTACAGAAGTTGTTAAGAGATATTTTTGACAAGAGGCCAGAAATTTTTATCAGTAGGAGAGCCATGGAGGTCAGCGCACTTCCTTTTAATGAAAGTACGCTTAGTCCGTCGAAGAACATCCCTGCATCGATTCCGAGCTGAATGAAAATTAGCGAGAGTGATTAGGAGAAGGAGAGTTTTTCCATTCACGAGAAAGCATTGTCTCTCTCTACGAGGGCAAGAGAACAATTGCTATCGAACCAATGGATTTTGAGGAGAAAAAGATTTAGTTGAAGATGGAATGAATCTGCCCATCCCTTCAAGGATTACTGCCCCTACCTTTTCAGCAGAGACAGAAGCATCCCCCGAGACAAAGCAAGATTCACTCCAATGATAGTTAGCAAAGAAGCGGCGCATTGCCCCCCAATTAGCCCGATTAAAGTGCCAGAAAGTACGTTTAGGGCATGGTGGAGCTGTTGGAGAGAAAGCATTATAACTAAGAGCTATAAGATTATGGTCAGAGTTACCAATAGGAGGGAAAATGGTGTATTTATAACTAGAAGGAGTAGTGGTGAAGCATAAATCAAGTGTATTCAAGAATTGGTTAGGACGATCTGGAATGTGTGTGGGTTCCCTAATCAACTGCTCCAGATCGTTAAGAATGCTGAATGAATTGGCCTCCCTCCCACCTGTATCAGTATGAGAGGAACCCAACCACTCAGTGTGGTGTACGTTGAAATCCCCTAAATAGAGGACCTCAGCATTTGGATGAGAAGAAGTGACAGTCTCGTGAGTAGTAGTAAGATATTGAAAAAGATTGGAAAATCTGTTCCATTAGGGGAGCAGTAGCAGAAACACAAGATAATTGTAGTAGTAGGAAAACAGATTTTAAGCCATTAAACATCGAAATTAGGAGATTCAAAATTTACGAGACGTGTCACAGGAGTGTTAATGTTAATATAAGGCACAGACTCCACCATTTAGTCGGAAATTGAGTGAAAAGAGTTAGTAGTTAGAGACATTAAGACATTACTAGATTGTTTAAAAGATATACCTGATCCAGCTGGATACTTCAGACAGAAGTAAAAGGTCCCTAATATATATATATATATATATATATATATATATATATATATATATATATATATATATTATATATATATATATATATATATATATATATATATATATATATATATATATATATCACCATATCTAACATTCCACTAGAATAATTTTTACTGTATATTTTTCCTTCAGACACTTATAACTGGTAGAGGAGGTTTTCTGCTCCTGACAAAAGTTTCTTTTTTAATGTAATTTTGTAATGCATACATATAATTTTTAATTCAACACTTCAAAAATTGGAAAATCAACTATTTATTTCTCCGGTTATTTTACAAATTATACTATTTTTTTTTATTTCTTTTATTTTTTTTTAAAAAAAAAGTAAATTTTTTTTGATCCACAAATAAGTGTTGTTTGAATATGACATTCATTTAAGAAAGAAAATTTTCCCTTTATTCCGAAATTCTGAATTTTTTTTTTTTTTTTTTTGCAATTACAATGTAGTGTTATATATCTAATCAGAAACTCCTTTTTTTGCACCTTTCCTCTTCGTGAAATTGAAACTTTCAAAGCTTTTGTTTTCAGTTGTTATTACTTGCAATTCTTTTATATTTCTATCTTCTGAATCTTGTAATTTACATTGCTTTTCTCTTTTAATAATTCCAAACCAGATGACTTATATATATATATATATATATATATATATATATATATATATATATATATATATATATATATATATATATATATATATATATATATATATATATATATATATATATATATATATATATATATATATATATATTATAAAAGGTATATAATACTTACGAAATGACTGTAGAGAAGTTTGAATGGTTCCATTTTTATTACGAGTGGGTTGGTTGTTTTCAAATCCCCGTGTGTTAGTGACTTCACCTCAACAGAAACGTTTGCACTCACTCCAATTTGGTTATGCTTTGCGTCATTAACTCGAAAACCCAAGTTGTATCTATTATGAGGAAAAGTAGGAATAAAATTTTTACTATTTTTCATAATTCAACGATATTTTCAAATTGAAACAAATTTCACTATATATATATATATATATATATATATATATATATATATATATATATATATATATATATATATATTATATATATATATATATATATATATATATATATATATATATATATATATATATATATATATATATATATATATATATATATATATATATATATATATATATATATATATATATATATATATATATATATATATATATATATATATATATATATATATATATATATATATATATATATATATATATATGAGTTAGTTGGTAAGAAAAAAATAACAAACCTTCCAGGTCTTGCATCAGGTTTCATTTCTAATTCCCCAGAGGAAGTGTTGAGCAAAAATAAGGGATGGGGTTGACTCCAAAAATAGGTTTTCTCAGAGGCATCCCAGTCGTCGGGATCTCTTACGAAAACTCTTCCAAGTGGAACATTAGATCTAAGTGGCTTGCATAAAACAACAACAATAATAATAATAATAATAATAATAATAATAATAATAATAATAATAATAATAATAATAATAATAATAATAATAATAATAATAATAATAGTGATAATAATCACTGAAGCATCAAAGGAAGTGGATGCAATGAAAGATTAAGTGATAGTGTTTTGATATGTAAAATCATTTTACGTAAAGAAGAGAAAAAATGTATGACAGTATTTTTCTTGGGATGTTTCAGGACCCGTGGGAAATCTGAAAATTGACAATGGAATCCAAAAGATACTTTCCGGTAAGTACTATAAGTTTCTTATTGAATTTCGATCTTTTTTCTGGAATTTGCTATGAAGACCATAGGGAAATATTTGATTGTAAAACCCCC
>SEYY01015173.1:0-25000 GCA_009176605.1 Armadillidium nasatum | reverse complement strand
ACCTAACGCAAATTTCTCAGGTGGGCGCAGACGCGGGCTTTAAAGAAATTGAGATAAATGCAGAGGGAAATACAGAAGATGGAAGAGAGTTCCACAAGACAGAGGTGGCAGAAAAAAGAGGCACCACAGCGGACAAGCCTGGAGTTGCCTATTCCACGCAAAATTGATGCGCGGACATTGCACCCCTTGTGCTGCGAGGACGCCGTAAAGGTGGAGGTACACGGGTGGATAGTTCCCTCGAGCATTTGCCACTGTAGTACCTATAGAAAAGAGACAAGGCACCAACATCACGTCGCAAAGATAAAGAATCAAGAGAATTAGAAAGAGCGGGACAGTTTATAAGTCTTTTAGCCTTTGACTCAACCCAATCCAAAAGACGGGTGAAACCTGAGTCACCCCAGATATGAGAGCAGTACTCCATACAAGGGCGGATGAGACCCTTGTATAATTGGAGTAACTGTGAGGAAGAAAAAAATTCTCGCAGTCTAAACAGAACTCCCAGCTTCTTTGAGGCCGCCCTAGCAACCATTGTGATATGAGGTTTCCAAGACATTTTTTTGTTTATGTGAAGGCCAAGGATGTTTATATTGTCAACAGGAGAGACGGGAGAACCATCGAAAGAAATAGAAAAGTTAGGAGGTGTCTTTGAGAGGAGAGATTTCTAGAAGTTGAGTTTTTAAAGAGTTGAATTTCACAAGGTTGAGACGACCCCACTAGGAAATTCTATCCAGATCTGCAAGAATGGAATCGGAAAGATGTAGACGAGAAGCAACTCTAGATGCAAAGGAAGGAGCAGATTTGAAATGAGTAGAAGAATGGAGGGTTGAGTCATCGGCATATGAATGTATAGGGTTAGATGAACAGCTGAGAAGATCATTAATGAAAAGTAAGAATAGAGTAGGAGACAAGACAGAACCCTGAGGAACACCACTATTGACAGGAAAGGAAGAAGAAGTCGCTCCATCAACAACAGCCGAAATGGAACGATTAGAAAAGAAAACTAGACATAAGTAAGCAAAGAGAAGGAGGAAACCCAAAGGAGGGGAGCTTGGAAAGCAGTGACGCATGCCATACCCGGTCAAACGCCTTAGATATGTCAAGCGCCACCACGCAAGTCTCCCCATGGTCCCTAAGGGCAGAAGACCATAGATCTGTGAGATAGGAAAGTATATCACCAGTAGACCTCGAACGACGAAAGCCATACTGATGATCAGAAAGAAGGGAAGGAAATTCCAGATGATCTAAGAAGTGAGAGTTAAGAAGGGTTTCAAAGATCTTAGACAGAATACAAGTGAGAGCTATAGGGCGATAGTTGGAAGGATCAGAGCGGCAACCTTTCTTCGGAATATATATATATATATATATATATATATATATATATATATATATATATATATATATATATATATATATATATATATATATATATATATATATATATATATATATATATATATATATATATATATATATATATATATATATATATATATATATATATATATATATATATATATATATATATATATATATATATATATATATATATATATATATATATATATATATATATATATATATATATATATATATATATATATATATATAATATATAACTGCAATCCTCTCTCTAACACACATTTCATAGGAATTACATGTATTTCTTATCTAAATCTTTCAACGTATATCTTAAATCACTGTAGTTCTCTAAACTTTTTATCACTAAAGCATGATCGAAGACATAAAACCATCTTTTTAACTTATATTTTATTGTACTTACATATATTTTCACCCTAAGCCTCATCAATATATAACTTAAATCCCTGTATTTAACTTAACTTTTGTATTTAAGGTATGAACAAAGTATTGCTAGTATCTACCTGGTACGCAATCTATAGAACTTTTTTTTCACTATTCCCCTCAGAACTATTCAACATTTAATTTGATTCTCTACGGTTAACTCAACTTTATCATTAAGGCATGAAAATAGTCATGCCATCTTCCATAAAGCATACAAATTGCAATACTTTAAATTAATATTCAACATAAACTCATAAGCATATATATGTATATATATATATATATATATATATATATATATATATATATATATATATATATATATATATATATATATATATATATATATATATATATATATATATATATATATATATATATATATATATATATATATATAGCAAGGAGAGCACGGTCGACATAGAGACCAATATTAACGGACTAGATTAACAGATTACCTAGCAATTTTATCGGTAAATAAGTCGGTACTTTTTGCTTCCCATGCTTTTTCCTGTGCCCTTTTTAGGGAAATTTGGAAAGAATTTGCTCTCATGCTCAGAAGAGGATCAGAACTCCCGGTGGATGGATTAGGGGTGAGGATGTGTCGAGCGAGCCATCCTCTTCCTGAACCTCCCACGTAGATTCTTGTACCTCCCTTGCATTCTTGTACGATCCTTATCCCTTTAAAACATACCCATGGATTCTTTGTTTCTGCAGTGGTTCTGGTTCGAATTCCAGGTAAATCATTTCTGCGGAATTCCATTCAAAAACCAGTCCAAAAAGGCCCAGGAAAGAGCATGAGGGCGAATTCCTTTCAAATTCCCCTCCAAAAAGCTCAGGAAAGAGCATTGGGAAGCAAAAAGTACCTGTCTATCTATCGATAATATCGGTAGATAATCCGTTAATCTAGTCCGTTAATATCGGTCTCCCCGTCGATCGTGCCCTCCTTACTATATATATATATATATAAATATATATATATATATATATATATATATATATATATATATATATATATATATATATATATATATATATATATATATATATATATATATATATATATATATATATATATATATATATATATATATTAACAGTTTTCCACATCTCATGAGTCAAACCCTTTTCTTGGAAGAGGCAAAAATACAAACCAAAATAAAAACAAACTAAATCAAAGCCTAACAGAAATCTCTCAGTCGAGTGCAGACGAATAAATTGAAGAGAAAAAGATTAAATGCAACAGGATAAACAGATATATAGTTTCACAAACCAGAATTGGCTGAAAAGAAGGAAATACCACTATTGACAAGTCTGGGGTTCATCATATTATAAAAAATTAATGTAAAAGAGAGCACCAGTTGTGCTGCCAGGACAACGCAATGGTGCAAGAGGTCGATTCACTTAAGCATCTGTCGTTGAAGTGAGACAGGAGGGTCATGTAAGTTTTAAAGGATCTAAAACAAAGGTGGAACCGAAGCTCTCCCTAATGTGAGAACAGAACCACAAACTTTGGTGGATAAGACTCTTATATAATTGGAGCATCTGTTCGCAAGGAATAAATTCCCACAATCTGAACAATATTCCCCATCTTCTTAGAAGCCGCCTTAGCAACCATCGTAATATTAGGTTTCCAAGAGAGTTTATTGTTTATGTTCAAACCAAAAATGTTAATGTTGTTTATAGATTCGGACACAAGTTTTTGACAACTACAGGAAAAATATTTTCAGGATCGTACGCCATCTTAGTGTTAAGCTTTGAGAGTGCAAATATGAAGTCTTCAGAAGTACAGTAATTACAATTTTAGGCATAAATGATTTAGAGGGGTTTGAAGGAGGAGGAATAGCTCCGGAATCGTCTAAAGTTGAATTAGAGCCAAAAATAAAAGTCTGAGAGAAAGGTTCGGCTTTGGAAGAAGGCAACCAAGGCAACTGTGTTAACGCAACCATCATGTATATATAAAATGTATTTACAACCTAACTGTAAACTATGCATCATATTTGAATACGAAACTTAGAGTATACTACTAACCTGATATTTCTCGAAAATACATTTATTAAAATTTTATATTAAAAATTAAAATTATTTATAATTATTCTAATAATAAAAATAAAAATTAGGCTGACCCATCGATTCTATCGATATTAAAAAAAATACGATGCTGGTCAAACAGTCGACACAATTTTTTTAGCGCATGGTCAAATCCTAGACAGTTCAAACTAAAAAGAAAAGTGATCGACAGATTGTTTTCAAAAGTGTCGGCCTTTTGACCTGTCAACGTTTTGGGTATAGCTTCCGCTCTACCCTTGAGCTACGCCGAAGATAGTAGTTGAGCGGGAATATTGTCGACAAATGCAATTGCATGCCATGTTGCAAAAAAAAATTATTTAAATAAAAAAATATATATATATATATATATATATATATATATATATATATATATATATATATATATATATATATATATATATATATAATTATATATATATATATATATATATATATACGGATTTCGGTTATAAAAAAAAAAAAAATATTTTAATAAAATCATTATGCATGTTGAATTCATGTTAAAACACGTTTGCAATCCTGTCCCTTTCATCACCATCCATCCTTTAGGGGGGTTCATTCGTTTCCCCTGTGTCATCGATACCCCTCCTTTTTTATAGGCATTGAAAGTTGTAGAATGAATATTATACTCTAAATATGTACAGGAAGTATTTACATGGGGGTTAGTGGAAACATCTTTATTGTGTGCTACATTATGTAAAGGTTCTGTTCACCTTGAGGGTTTCTCATTTGGTTCTATAGCTATAGCTGTCACATCCCTATCCTTAAGCCCTTCATAATACTGGATCGTCGCCCATAACCCATTCCCTTTCCTCTTCATTAGAATCTTTATCAATTTTATCTAAAACAATTTTTAACATAGCTTCGAAATTAATTATCCCCGAAGTTGTTTTATTTAGTGTTAAACCTTTTGCTTTTAAAATATGACTAATATCCCCGTTAGATTTTATTACCCTCACAGCATAAGATTTAGGACCTGTACACACGAAACTATCGCCTGTGGATCCTGCTTCAAACTCGTCAGTTAAATCGCCTAGAAAACGGCCTGTCTCCGGTACATGTTCGCCTTCCTTTGCCACAAAGACACAGCTGTCCGTGTCGCAATAGAGTACTCTATGACCAACAGCTTCCAGAAGTCTGTAAAGTTTTCACCCTGGCATGAGCAGTGGTGAATGAAGCAACCGCGAGATTTGTAGCTTTAGAAGAATTATCCAGCATACGCGGTGTTGCGTACAGTGACAATATGTTTTGTTCCAGCTACCTCAATATTCCTTACTTCAAGTTCAGCCTGCTTAAATAACTCCCAAACTTCAGCATCAGCTATGGCAGATGATATCTTCTATGTTTCGGGGCTCGTTCTGCCATTTTACCCCAAAGGGAATTGAGACAGAGTTTAGCGATGTATCGGAGTCCTGGATTGTTTTTAATTCTGGTCTTTATCCAAGTCTGACACCTTCCTTTTCGAAAAACGCTTCAATGAACCTATCAAATTCAGGATCATCAATATCGGTAATACCTGCAGGAAAACCTGAAGCTTCAGTTTTCCATTTCAGGAACGTCTGGACATATTTAATGAACAGAGTGAGCAGAGGTGTGAAGACCCAAACCTCGTAGATTTGAAGAATCTTGTATCCTTTCTCCACAGCCAATTCTAATTCTGGGGAAGTGTAGACACCGAGAATTTCTCGCTGCCTCTCGGTATGAGTACATACTCCATCCTGACATTCTTTAGCGCATGTTCTACATAATGTGAACACGAGCTTGCCGTCATACCTGCCTGGTAAAACAGGAATGTACAAATCTTGAGGAGGAAGGACACGTACGTAGGAAACACCAAAATATGTAGTATTCATATCCTTTATGTACTCGTCAATGCTAGGGATCTGATCACCAACTAGTTTCTTTGGAATGCCTGTAGGGAACTTCTGAGTTTTCTGCACCCAAGGGTATAAGGATGTAAAATCTAAATAATAGATTTTAGCTGTGCCATTGGTAGGTGGGTAATAGTAGACGAAAGGTTCAGTTCGTCCACCATATAGAGCATCACCAATGACAAGACGATGATTGGATACATCGTTCCCGATCCTGTTGTCATAGACTCTTAAAAGCTCCTGCTCGCCAGTCTGAAGAATTTTCACCGTGCATTCATCCTTCATCTTGAGCCATTCGCATTCCCATACACGAACAACTTCAAAACCTGCTGCTCTGTATGCGGCTTCTTGCTGTTTAGTTGTATGATACCTGTCAAGACTCGAAAGGCCTCGATGATCAATTTTTCCTTTCTCACAGTCCTGATGACCGTGCCAGACACATCCATGGTATAAGTAGACGATTCGTTTCTTTGGTACAGGTCCTGCTGCTGCATCCATTTCACGCCATAGTTGTTCATTTCTTTGTTTCCTTTCATTGTCAATTTCTATATTTCTAAGCCTTACAAACTCTTCACCGTTAATTGGAGTGTAACCTGCGGCAGGGACTTCAGCATACCCGTCAGGAAACACACATTTATTACGTAAGTTTGAACACGCGTTCGCCTCCGTTTCGGGCATGAGTAATTAGATTGACCAGTATACTTCTCCATGAACACTAGCCAACGTATACCTTCATATGAATAAAATTTCGAACCCTCGCGACCAATATGAGCAATGGTATTGGGTTTCATGAAATGGGTTTTAAATATTCTAAAGTAGAGGGAAGCTATAGTACAGCATTCTGTCAGACAATCAATCCTAAACATATCCATGAACATTTTTCTAAATTTTTCGAAGCTCTTTCGTAGAATATCTACATCTTGCACACAATGTTTAGTACATTCAGACTTAACTGGAAATGCAGGTTCTCACCTTAATGTTGTAAAGCATGGAACAATGGGCTTAACATTTACTTTCGAAAAGCCTTTGTCAACTGCTATCTCAATTATTGTGTATTTGGAATACCAGCACTTGGTGGAAATTAATAGAGTCCGTAATATATTATCGTATTAATTCTAAACAATATGGATGAAGATGAAATACGTAGCCTACTGAAACATGAAAAACGATTTAAAGGTGTGTTCGCTCTTGACGAAGTAGCAGATGTACTTCTGGATAAAGACACTGTTATTATTTTGAATACTTCAGAAAGATCTAAAGCTTACGGCCACTGGCTTCTTTTGTACAGGACAGCCCAGAGTACTTTTATATATATTGACAGTTTACATTTAAACCTATTTTTATATAATAATAATTATTTAAAAATGTTTTTTAAAAAGAATAATGTAAATAGTATAAAATCCTTATGCTACCCTATACAACCATTATACTCTAAAACTTGTATGTTTTAATGTATTGTATGTCATATATTTTTTATGTCACTTGTTATCCCATGTTGATTTGACTGTTATAATATCTTATTTTGATTATAAAAAATTATTTAATAATGATGCCTTTGTTTCTAATTATATAATAAAGAAATTGAAATAAATGTATTCCTAGCTATATATATATATTAATGTAAAATAAAAATAAATGTAAACATTTTTGAATAATATATGTTTGTAATAAATCTACTTTCAATAACCCAATGTTTGTGTGTGTGTGTACCCTTATAATAGCTCTATGGTTACCTCCCTACAATATCGCACTAACTGCTACTATTACTTTAAAATGTACTCTTAATAATAAATGAAGGGGTAAGGGGGGGGGTTGAGCTAGGGCTGGGCACTTGTGAATCATATATATATATATATATATATATATATATATATATATATATATATATATATATATATATATATATATATATATATTATCCTATATTGCTACTACTATAATATATATCATCATCATCACCATCCAAACCGGTAGGCTGGTGCCTGCCGGGTGCTACTCCTCCAAAACCTTCTCCACGCATTTCTGTCCTCAAACATTCGGTTGTCTTCCACCTCTTCCAGTGTCTTGTTCCTTCGTTGTATGGCTTCTTCTACCGCCTCCATCCATCTCTTCCTTGGTCTTCCAGCCGGTCTCCTTCCTTCTGGTCCCCATTCCAGCATCTCTCTCAGTCTCTCTCCCTCCCCCATTCTCTTCACGTGACCAAACCATCTCAGTTGGTTTCTTTCTATGCATTCCAAAATTGATTCCACCCCAAGTTCCTCTCTCACCAGTTCACTCCTCATCCTATCTCTCAGTGATACTCCCCTGATGACCCTGAGTACTCTCATTTCCGCGGCCTCGATTCTGCTCTTATGCACTCTATTCATTGCCCAACATTCTGAACCGTACAACAATATCGGTCTGAGTATTGTTTTATAAATTAGTACCTTCACTTCGGTTGGTATTCCTCTCTCCTTTAGTAACGGATACAGCATTCCCACATTCTTTGAGAATCTTCCTATTCTCTCCCTCAGTTCGTCTTCCTGTCTTCCATCTTCGCCGAACACCACACCCAAATATTTAAATTTTCTCGCCTGCTTAAGTCTAGTCCCATCTATGTTCACAACTATCTCTTCTCTCTCCCTAGCTATTACCATTACTTCTGTTTTCTCACTGTTTATTTTCATGCCCATAGATTTCAACACATCATTCCACCTATTCACAGCATCCTGAAGATCCTCAGTTCTTGATGTTATCACTGCCGCATCATCCGCGTATACCAGTGTGTCTTCTCTATTCTCTCTTATTCATATATATATATATATATATATATATATATATATATATATATATATATATATATATATATATATATATATATATATATATATATATACAGCCAGCATATTTACGAAAATAACAAGACTTTTCTTATTCGTGAACTGTTTTTCTTTCTTGGTATGATTTTATCCAGGTTTCACAAAGTAATGACTGAAATAAGCTTGCGAGAGCTCCTTTTATAGGTATGAATTTTTATTTTTTCCTTTAGAAAAACTTTTCCACGATTTAAGCAACTCACCTGCATAGCCTTAGGGCATCAGGTGTTGTTTACATTTTAACTTATACTATTTTTGAGAAGTGGAATGTTTGTTACCAAGTTAAAGGAAAACCAATTAATTATGTTCTTCATCAAAACAAGTGACATTTTCAAACTTTTGTAATAATAGAAATAAGTATTTTTAAATTACGTATAATGAAGAAAAAACAGGTCAATTTCTTTTGTTAAATCACGTGATTAGCCTCAGGGCAAACACCTGGCGGTTAGGCTTAACTTAGGCCTAAAAAAAGGTTGAACGTAAGGTAAACATCTAGCTGTCAAGAATGATTAATGGTTAAGAAGAAATGTTCGTTAGGCTTAACTTAGGCCTAAAAATATGGATGCCCTTTAGGCAAACACCTGGTGGTTAGGCTTATTTTGTTTTCCTCTCTCTCAGAACAACGAAAGAATTCATCAGTTGTGAAGCAGTCGAATAGAAGTCTATGTTTTTTAAAAACTAATTAGAATAACATAATAATAAAGAAGAAAATAATGCGGGTGGGCTGGCGAATTTTTTTAACACGCGGGCGGGCGGACGGTGGGAAGGGCGGGACGTTCACAACAAACCCCCCTAAAGGATGGTGATGAAGGTGACAGGATTGGAAACGTGTTTTATCATGAATTTAGCATGCATAATGATTTTATTAATTAATTAATAATTTTTTTTTTTAAACAGACTATATATATATATATATATATATATATATATATATATATATATATATATATATATATATATATATATATATATATATATATATATATATATATATATATATATTTAAATAAATTTTTTTTGGCAACATTGCATGCAATTGCATTTGTCGACAATATTCCCGCTCAACTACTGAAGATCTTATTCCACTTTTATAAAAATTTTGAGTCTAGTTTCAAATTTGTTTTTATACGTTAAATTTTTCAAACATTTTTGTTTCTTTATTACTTTCATTGTTTTGATATATATATATATATATATATATATATATATATATATATATATATATATTATATATATATATATATATATATATAATATATATATATATATATATATATATATATATATATATATATATATAATAATTATGTGAATTTAAAAATAACATTAGTTTCAATTAATTTATTTTTCGTATATTGAAACTTTAAACGAATATTAAAATTTAAGTAAAAAAATAATATAATTATCCTTTTTTTTTGCTTATATATATATATATATATATATATATATATATATATATATATATATATATATATATATATATATATATATATATATATATATATATATATATATATATATATATATGCCTGCAACATATATATGAAAAAAATTTTAAAATTTTAATCTAACGTACTTTAAGAAATATTTACGTTAATATTCTTATAGTTCGCTGGATAAAATTAAAATAATTTCATATATGTGTGGCGCGCATATATATATATATATATATATATATATATATATATATATATATATATATATATATATATATATATATATATATATATATATATATATATATATATATATATATATATATATATTAGTGATGGATCGGATGTCATATTTTCCAATTTGCGGATGCGGATGCGGATGCGGATGTTGAATTTTGGAGAAGTGCGGATGCGGATGCGGATGCGGATGTTGAATTTTTGAAAGTGCGGATGCGGATGCGGATGTCGAATTTTCGAAAGTGCGGATGCGGATGCGGATGCGGATGCGGATGTTGAATTTTCGAAAAGTTCGGATGCGGATGCGGATGTTAATTTTGATGAGGATGCGGATTTTGCGGATGCGGATGTTATTTTTTATGAGGATGCGGATGCGGATGCGGATGCCGATGTTATATATATATATATATATATATATATATATATATATATATATATATATATATATATATATATATATATATATATATATATATATATATATATATATATATATTATATATATATATATCCCATTTCCCACTTTCGTGAGGTGGTGCCCGCCACAATTCCCTTACAAACATAACTATTCTTACCTTTCAACGCTTTCACCACCTCCCTCCATCTCTGTCTCCACAAATCTTCTACCCTCGTCTAAACTCAAATTCCTTCCATCAAAATCACTCTCACTCCATCCATCCATCCCCACTTCGGCCTTCCCCTCCCCCTACCCTTCCCCTATCTACATCGGATGTACGTACCTTGCCAACCATTCTGTTCTCTTTCATTCTTCACATATGTCCAAACCATTTTAGCACATCCTCCTCCTCTCTATCAATTACACCTCTTCTTCCATTTACATATCTCCCTTATTCTTTCATTTCTAATCCTATCAATCCTTCTCAATTTATATATCGCTCTCAAATATTACATTCCAAAGATATTGAAACTTTTTCTCAACTGAGCACTTATCGTCTATGTTTCACACACATACAATACAGAAGGTGAACACATACATTCAAACATTCTTATCTTTATTTCTTTCGAAATTTTTCCTTTCTTCCATACTTTTCTTAGGCCCCCAATACTTTCATTCCTTCTACCACTCTGTTCTTTATTCCTTTTTCCGTCCCACCCTTACCTTCCACCCAACATTACTAGATATTTGAATTCATTCACCTCCTCAAGTTTCCATTTTCACACTTCCACAAACCAATTCCTCCCTCCACATTTCCTCATCCCCACCTCCAATCCTCATAACTTTATTCTTCGCTGGATTGAATTTCAATCTCGTGTTTGCACATTTCCCTTCAAACTCTCTCACAAGTATTCTCATCTTTTCTCCAGATTCTGCCACCAACACATGCCGCATCATCTGCAAAAAGTAAAACATTCACTTCACATTCACCCTCCATATTTCTCAACGTAAAACTCTTCCCTTCTCTCTCCATTTTTCTAAGTAAACCATTCATCAATAGATTAAATAACATGGAAATATTACATACTCCTGTCTCAATCCCACTCCTATGCTAAACCAATCCGATAGTTCTCTCTTTACCCTCACTCTTGATCTACAATTCGCATATTATATATATATATATATATATATATATATATATATATATATATATATATATATATATATATATATATATATATATATATATATTATATATATATATATATATATATATATATATATATATTAGTGATGGATCGGATGTCATATTTTCTAATTTGCGGATGCGGATGCGGATGCGGATGTCGAATTTTGGAGAGGTGCGGATGCGGATGCGGATGCGGATGTTGAATTTTTGAAAGTGCGGATGCGGATGCGGATTCGGATTTTGAATTTCCGAAAGTGCGGATGCGGATGCGGATGTTGAATTTTTGAAAATGCGGATGCGGATGCGGATGCGGATGTTGATTTTGTGCGGATGTTCCGCATCCGCGCATGCGGATGCGGATGCGGATGCCATCACTATATATATATATATATATATATATATATATATATATATATATATATATATATATATATATATATATATATATATATATATATATTATATATATTATATATATATATATATTAATGCAAAAAAAGGATTATTATATCATTTTTTACTTAAATTTCGTAATATTCGTTTAATTAAAGTTTCGATATTTAGGAAATTTCCTATGCAATTCAACATTCCTATTGTATTATTCCTATAAGGCCTTTTAAGAATAAAACCTACAGGAACCAATGGAGAATTGTATAGGAAACTGAGCTGCGTAAATATTTCCAATAGGAATGTTTGGGTTCTTATAGGGACCATTAAAACTAATGAAAATTCCTATGGAAGCATATTTTGCTTGTGGGGAGGGAGGTGAGAATTGAATAATCGGCAGAAGATTGAATAGATTTAGAAGTGCAGTTGAGAAGACCGTTAATGAAAAGTAAGACAAATTTGGAGATATAACAGAACCCTGAGGAACACCACAATTGACAGCAAACGAAGAAGAGTTCGCTCCAATGAAGAGTGACGATATGGGACGATCTGAGAGAAAACTAGACATGAGGAAGTAAT
Source organism: Armadillidium nasatum (assembly GCA_009176605.1). Classification (NCBI taxonomy): domain Eukaryota; kingdom Metazoa; phylum Arthropoda; class Malacostraca; order Isopoda; family Armadillidiidae; genus Armadillidium; species Armadillidium nasatum. Next base: position 12,179 of record SEYY01015173.1, on the reverse strand, counting down.
AGAGAAGAATGCCAAAGGAAAGCTTAGAGAGCAGCGACATTCCAAACCCCGTCAAAAGACTTGGATATGTCAAGAGCTACCACACAAGACTTCCCATAGTCCCTAAAGGCAGAAGACCATAAATCAGTGAGACAAAAAAGTTTGTCACCAGTTGACGTAGAGGATCGAAAAGCATACTGATGATCCGAGAAAAAGAAATGAGACTCCAGATGACCTAGATGAACGAGGACAACGAAGCATACTCCTTCAGAACACGAGAAGGAATGTATCCGAGATAAAAGCAATTCTGAAGTTCATAGAAGGATGCAAGAATTGTTCAGGGTGAAATTAGATGAAAGAAGGAGACCAAAGAGAATCACCTTTTCAGAAGGAGTATTAGCCACAGAACCATTAGATCGAATAAGAGGAGGAAGACAGATTTACAGATGTTATTAGTAATATTTTTAGCAAAATGGCAGAAATTTTTGTTAGTAAGAGAAGCAAGGAGGTCAACGAGCATCCATTTCGTGAAAGTACGCTTAGTCCTTCGATGAATATTCCTACGACGATTCTGAACTGAATGAAAACTGGCATGAATGATAGGAGAAGGAAAGGTTTTTCATTCATGTTAGGCATTGTCTCTATATTAAAGAGCAAGAACAGTTGTCATCTAATTATGGATTTTGAGCTGAAAAATATTTAGTTGAAGGTGGAATGAGCCTCCCAATCCCATCCCATCGGCGATTACGATCCCTACCTTTTCAATCGACACTAAAGCGTCCTACAAGTCAAAGCATGAATCATTCCAACTGTAGTTAGCAGAGAAGCGAAGTACTGACCCCAATTAGCCAGAATGATCTACCAGAAATACGTCAAGGCATGGTGTGTATGTTTGAGAGAAAGCATTATAACTAATAGTTATGAGATTATAGCCATTATTATAGTTAACGTTAAGAGGGAAAATGGTGTATTTTCATATAGGAGTAGTGGTGAAGTGAAAATCTAGCGTGTTCAAGAAATAATGAGGACGATCTGGAATATGTGTGGTTTTCCTAAACAACTGTTCCAGATCATTGACATTACCAAATTATTTGAACTCCTTGCTGCCTGTATCAGTGGTGTACGTTGAAATACCCTAAATAGTGTATCTCAATAATTGAATGAGAAGCAATAGTCTTGTGAGGAGTAATAAAATATTTAAAAATAGCCGAAAAATCTTTTCCATTAGGGGAACAGTAGTAAAAACCAAAGGTAATAGTAGTAGTAGGAAGACAGATTTTGTGCAAAAAAACATCGAAATTTGGGGATTCAAGAATTATGAAACTTGTCACAGAAGTGTTAATGTCCATTTAGGCACAGGCTCAACCATTTAGTCGAAAATTGTGAAATTAGTTTTTAGTTGGGGATATTAAGGTTGTTAATGATGGGAAGATTAAATTTTTTTGGCGATGATGATGAAATTCAAAAAGTATATATAAAAGATTTTCATTATTTTAATAAATTTAGCAATTTTATAGTAAGGAAGAATTAAACTATGTTTTCTTTTCCTTTACTCTAATATGTAAATACATATAATTTTATTTTACTTCAAACCACAGCTTTTAAAAATACTAATATGTGAGAATATAAACAGACATACAAAATTCTAGGACTTTAAATTTATAGCTCTTACATTGTGATGCAGTAACATTCTTTTCTGCAGTTTCTGAGGCAATTCGACTTTTTCTTGGAGTATCTTTGGCACCAACTACTAAAGAGCCATTCAATCTCAACAGAAGAAGAAAAAGAAGAAGAAGGTAAAGCAGAGAGATATTTATAAGCCAATATATGTAAATTAATCGGAAGAAAATTAACGAGGACGAATGAGAAAAAAATACACGAGTTTGCCAATGATGCTTAAACTTTGAATCACTAGTTTTTTGTGAAAGAATTTCTGTCCAAATGAATTGAGACCAAGAAGCAATAGTAAAAAATCAATTACGACAATAATAATAATAATAATAATAATAATAATAATAATAATAATAATAATAATAATAATAATAATAATAATAATAATAATAATAAAGATTTTTATAAAAAAGTAATTTGTAAGACATAAAATAATCTGTAATTCCTCTATGTGAAATGATTGTTCAATTATATTATCTTTCAATAAATGTCTTCATACATGAAATGATTAATTATTTGGACTACATTTATTGTACTTCTCGACTATTTATCTAGAATTACCATAAAGTAAAGACTAGACAAATCGGGAATAAATTTCGAAATAAGTATATTGGAAAGTGTCACGCAACCTATATTTAATGTCAGTAATCGGCGTGCCTGTTTAGAAAACTTCTGAAAAAGAAGTAGAGAAATAACTGGAAGGTCATCTTAAGAATAAAAATCATTATGGACCTTACCAAGAGTAACTTTTATAAGAGAAATGAAATTTGGGAAATCATTGGTAAATGAAGAACTTATACAGCTTTGTAGAAAAATTTTAGTTGAAAGGAAAGGAAGGCGATGAATTTGTTATAACCTCTGAAATGAATTTCGTAAAACATCAAATAATCTCGAATAAATAACTCTATGGTTAACAATGTTTTACGAGGTAAACAATCTCGAAATCTAAAAATTATTTATTTGTTTATTTGTCTATGTATTTATTGAAATATTTTATTTTATTAGTAACATTTTATATTTAAAAATATTTTCAAAATGAAACTGATATTCTTACCTTTATTAAAGGATACTGTGAACTTTTTCTTAACATCGAGTGATGCGTCAGGATCCATTAGAAGAGTGAAAGGAGGGCCATGACCTAGAGTCCAGTCATCTGGGTCATCAAGCTTAATGTCACCTATAACATGTGGTGGAGAGTTTTCCAGTACTAGAACTTGCTTACTTGAAGCTAAATTGGGAGGATTGTCGTTCACATCAATAATTCTTACCTATATATATATATATATATATATATATATATATATATATATATATATATATATATATATATATATATATATATATATATATATATATATATATATATATATATATATATATATATATATATATATATATATTATATATATATATATATATATATATATATATATATATAATATATAATATATATATATATATATATATATATATATATATATATATATATATATATATATATATATATATATATATATATATATATATATTATAAGAAAATGGCTAAAACAAAAAGAACCATAAATAAATTTACTTTATAAAACCCTAACATCAACCTAAGAGCCAAAAAATTATTACTTTAAAACGAAGATCATAAAAAGATAAAAAGAATAATACATAACTAAAATTTATTATGTTAAAAATCGAGCTTTCGACCTCAACACCCGAAGGTTTTCATTCAAGGTATTTGTGACGAGTGAGAAAAAGGAAAATATGAAACATCTACTCCAAGACGAAGACTCAGTCAAATTTTGTTGGTTTGGAATTATGTACAAATTTAGCATGAAAATGTTTTATTCAAAATATTTTTATAAAACAAAATTTTTTATTAAATTTTTCAAAATATCATCAATTTTCACTTTACCATGGGACCGATTAAAATTATTAGTATTTTTAATGATGAAAGATTCTAAAAACTTTCTATTATCGTTATTCTGGCAGAAAATAACAATTTTGCAGAACTCATATCGAATTATGGGATTTTTTTTCCATCTCTATGCTGATGTGTTGCATTAGCATAGAGAGGAAAAAAGTCACATAATCGATGTGAGTTTGGCAAATTTGTTATATATATATATATATATATATATATATATATATATATATATATATATATATATATATATATATAATATATATATATATATATATATATATATATAATAGGGGGCATATTTTGAATGGTGCCAGTGCCAAGTGAAGGGAAATGGGGGAAGGGACCCTCTTTTCATAGTCTTTCGTGAAGTATTTTTAATCCGATTAATCCGATAATTAATCCGGATAATTCCTAATTAATTATGTCAATCCCTTAATCCCCGCACCTTTTTGACCTTTAATACTTTAATCCCCACCCCTTTTTGCCCTTTTTTCCCACGGTCAGTGCCATCAGACACCTGCCATCCCTTATTTGGCACTCATGGTCCTCACGTGATAGTGCCAGTGTCTAACTAATGCAATTTTATAATTTGCGTATCAAATAGATACTAGCATTACTTTGTTCATACATAAAATACAAAAGGTAGGTAGGTAGGGTGAACATATGTGTAAGTACAATAAAATATAAGTTAAAGTGATGGCTGTTTATCTTTGATCATGCTTTAATGATAAAACGTTTAGCGTACTATTGTGAATTAAGATATACATTGGAAGAAGTAGATAAGAAATGCATGTAATATTCTATTAATTGTATGTTGAGAGAGGATAACATGTGTTTGGTTATGTCGAAGTGTTAAAAGTAAATTTATATATGGAGATTAAGACTTAGGTTAAAGGGAATAGGGTATTGAAATGTGGGCCAGAGAGATGTTGGCATGTCTTTGATCATGCCCAAGTGCTAAAAAGTTAAATTGTATATTGAATTTTGAAGTAAATGTTGTAGAATTTAGGGTTGGAAATGTATATGAAAGATCAATTAATTATATGCTATATAGGTGACCATGGAGATTCAAATTATATTTTGAATAGTTTTTGGTTGAACAATGAATGTAAAGTTCTGTATTTTGTATGTCAGATAGATACTAACATTCCTTTGGTCATGGAAATTGTGATAAAAGTTAGATTAATGCTTAGATTTATGACTTATGCTAAGGGAATTAGAGCATAAAGTACACAATGTCTTTGATAAGTGTTGTAGAAATGTTTAAATGCAGTGAGAGAGCATGAATACAGTGTAAATAGAGATTTTCAGTTTGTTGTTAGGAAAATATTTTTTGAAACAAATATATTTTAGAGGGGCGGATTAATAGCCTTAAATGAATGTGATGTGTTTGTTAGAAGTAATATTCATGAATTTTGCTTTGGTATATCAAGTATAACAGTGTGTGTGTGTAATAGTAAAATTTATAAATTAACTAGTTTTAGTTGGTTACAATTGCTATGTATGCGAATAAATGTGTATGTGATTGAGTGAGTGAGTGAGAGTATGAGGTCATGACTGACACCTTATACTTATTACGTACTATAATACACAAAATAAGGTTAAAAAACGTCAAAAAATTAAAAACTTGCAAAATAAAAAAAAGAAAGAACAATAAAAAAATTTCAAAACTTACAGACTAAAAATGAAAAGCAATAAAAATTCAAATGAAACAATAAAATGTAGAAAATGAAAATAAAAAAACAAAATGAAATTAAAAATAAAAATAAATATTCGAATTGAAACTTTAAAATTTGAAATAAAACTTGAAATAAATAAATTACTTACATTAAAAAATTTAAAAACTTACAAAATAAATATGAAAAACAATAAAATTTCAAATGAAACTTAAAAAGAATAAAGATTACAGATGAATTGTTGTTTAACACAATGAGTTGCAATTTTAACTTCTTAAATCAAGGCTACATGCATGAAACATACCATCACATGTTTATTATATTTTTTTAAAATGAAATAAAGTAGCTGTTATGTTTAGGATGTTATAGAATGACAGTATATTAATGAAAAATAGTTTCGATATGATCGCAAGCTCTAAATCTAGCAATTGTAGATTTGAACGCTGCATTTTTCATGAAAAATGAAATGCTGAAACTTAAAAACGGTGAAAACAACTAAGGAAGGAAGGTAATCATGACAACGTCTAGGATTGGTTACCATGACAACATCATGAATGTTTTTGCATGCGTTCGCGCGCCGCACTGCGTTATTCCGCGTGTTCGCCGAACAGCGTGACATGCGGTCGGGCACACCGAGCCCCGCGAAGGGCTCCCACCGCGATTATGCTCCTGAAGATTCAAAGTCACGTGATATTGATAGCGTCATAAGGAAAAAATTGCAGTCATAGTCTAATGATAACCCATGTCATGGCGTCACAGAGTAAGGTATGTATGAGTTTCTGCATGAGCAGTTCACGTCATCACGGAGAGTACCTGCATCCTGATTGGTTCACGGATGTATCCGGGTGTAGCCAATGAGACATCGTATGTTGTCTTACCCTCAGTGCCAGCTTCGCTGACACTGGCACTCCTTTCTTGCCGAGTGGGTTGAGTAACCTAGCATGGATGTCACCTGCTAGAATTTGCTAGAAAATATTATAAAGTGCTAGAAATAGCTAGCATGACGTCACAGGATAAGGTGTTTGCGTGTGTACACGCACGTACCCATATAGAAACCACTTGACCAAGAAAAAAAATGGTGAACAAAATCAAGATGGAGGAAGAAAATCTACGGAAATGAAAATCACGTGTTCGGAAAATTCAAAATCAAATTCATGATGATGGATACCAAATCCAAAATGGCGGAAACCATGTGTACGGTGTAGAAGAGCCCTTATTCTCATTACATGATTCATATATAAATATTACGTAATAACCATAAATACATAATTGTTATGTAGCAATAGATGATTATTATGCAATCAATAAAATAATATCGATTTCAAAGTCGAAAAAGGAAAACGTGGAGGGTGAATAGAACAATTCGCTCATTCTAAGGTATGATCAAGTTGGTGCAGTGGTAGCATGATGGAATTCAAATCAGAAGGATGAGGTTTTGAATCCTGGTTCTCACAATAGTTTTTAGTTTTTACCATGAATATTGGAGGAGAGAAGTTTGATTTTCACTCAATAGATGGCTCAACGGTCAAGAAAAATGGCTGGGAGAATTCAAAATCAAATCCAAAATAGAGGAAGAAAATCTACGGAGATGAAAACCACATGGTCAAAATGGTGAAAAAAAAATCGAAGATGGCAGACAGAAATTCAAGATGACGGATAACCACGTGATCAAAATGGAGGATACCAAGTGGTCAAAATGGTGGAAACCACCTCGTAATGAAGAAATCCAATATGGCGGTCGGATGACGTTATAGTCTCTTCATAAACCGTGCCATGACTTCACAGGATAAGGTTTGTGTGCATGCGCAGATGAAGGCATCACCGAAAGTGCCTGCCTCCTGACTGGTCCAATGATGTAGCCAGATGTCGTCGGATGTTACCGGATGTGATACCGAATGATGCCTTACTTTCAGTGCCAACTGTCACTGGTACTCACCTCAACCCTCAATACCCGCTGTCACTGGCACTCCCATCGTGCCAAGATGGCGTAGTCTATCATCAGTACAATGTGCTAGAAAGTGCTAGAAAAAAGCTAGAAATGGCTCTTAGGAAAGAGCATGAGTTAGATACTGGCACTAGCACATGAGGGCCATGAGGGCCAAATAAGGGACTGGACGTGTCTGGTGGCAATGACCTTGGAAAAAAGGGCAAAAGGAGTGGGGATTAAAGGTTAAAAAGGGGCGGGGATTAAGGGATTAACATAATTAATTAGGGGAATATCCGGAATAATTATCGGATTATCCAATTAATTATCGGATCATCCGATTAATCGGATTAAAAATACCTCACGAAAGACCATGAAAAGAGGGGCTTCTCACCCATTTCACTTCACTTGGCACTGGCACTCCCCTCAATGGCATATATATATATATATATATATATATATATATATATATATATATATATATATATATATATATATATATATATATATATATATATATATATATATATAATATATATATATATATATATATATATATATACAGAAACGCCACCACTCACGGGCAGAGCCCTTTTCAGGGAGGGGGCACATACAGAAGAAAAAAACTCACTTAAACACACCTAACGCACATCCCTCAGGTGGGCACAGACGGAAGCCTCGAAGAGTGGAAGATTAAATGCAGGAGGAAAAATAGATGATGGTAAAGAGTTCCACAGAACAGAGGTGGCTGGAAAGGAGGCACAACGATGAGCTAGCCTGGGGTTTCACACTATCACACAAAATTGGTGAGAAAGCAGGGCACCCCTTGTGCAACGAGGACTACAAAACGGTGGAGGAATGCGAGGCGCCAATTCCCTCGAACATCTGCCATTTTAGTACCTATAGAAAAGAAATAGTCAGCCAACGTCACGTCGCGGAGGTAGGGGGTCAAGAGAGTTTGAAAGTAGGGGACAGTTTATTAATCTTTTACTCTAGACTAAACCCTATTCAGAAGAGAGGAGGAGCCGGAGCATCCCAGATGTAAGAACAGTACTCCATACGAGGGCGGATAAGACCCTTATATATTTGGAGTAAATGCTCAGAAGAAAAAACTTCTCGCAACCTGAACAGAACTCCCAGCTTCTTAGAGGCCGCTTTAGCAACCATTGTGATATGAGGTTTCCAAGACAATTTATTGTTTTTGTTAAGACCAAGAATGTTAATGTTATTTACAGGTGAGACGAGAGAGCCGTCGAAGAGGATAGGAAAGTTGGGAGGTGTTTTTGAGAGGTAGATGTGAAGGTAGTTGAGTTTTTAAAGAGTTGAATTTCACAAGGTTGCTATGACCCCACCGGGAAATCCCATCTAGATCGGGATGAATAGAATCGTAAAGTTGAAGACGAGAAGCAACTCTAGAATCAAAAGAGGGAGCAGATTTGAAATGAGTAGAAGAATGTAGAGTTGAGTCGTCAGCATAAGAGTGAACAGAGTTAGAAGTTCAGTTGAGAAGATCGTTAATGAAAAGTAAGAATAAAGTTGGAGATCAAACAGAACCCTGAGGAACACCACAGTTGACAGAAAAAGATGAAGAGGTCGCTCCATCTACAAGTGCCGAGATGGAACGATCTGAGAGAAAACTAGACAAGAGTAAGTAAGCAAAGGGATGGAGGAAACCCAAAGGAAGGGAGCTTGGAGAACAGCGACGCACGTCATACCCTTGGATATGTCAATCACCACCACACAAGGCTCGGCGAAATCCCTAAGGGCAGAAGACCATAGATCAGTAATATAGGAGAGTATGTCACCAGTTGACCTCGAACGTCGAAAGCCATACTGGTGATCTGAGAGAAGAGAATGAGACCACAAATGATCCAGGAAATGAGAGTTGTGGAGAGTTTCAAATATTTTAGACAGAACACAAGTGAGAGCTATAGGTCGATAGTTAGAAGGGTCAGAGTTGCTGCCCTTTTTCGGGAATCGGTTGAACAAATTCACGCTTCCAACATTGAGGAAAAGTATAAGTATTAAGGCATAGAGAGTAGAGCTGAACAAGGACAGACGTTAACTCGGAGGCACACTCCTCTCAGAACACGAGGGGGATGCCATACGGACCACTAGCTTTCTTGATGTTCATAGATTTCAGGATCTCCATGCACACGATCATGAGTAATTACAGGTAGAGACATGGGACAATTGAGAAGAGAAGGAATAGGAGGAGGAATGACGGAATCGAGAAGGGTGGAATTAGATGAAAAAAGGAGGCCGAAGAGATTAGCCTTTTCAGTAGGAGTATTAGCTACAGAACCATCAGACGAATAAGAGGAGGAGAGGCAGATTTACAGAAGTTATTAGGGATATTTTTGACAAGAGGCCAAAAATTTTTATCAATAGGAGACCCATGGAGGTTAGCGCACTTCCTTTTTATGAAAGTACGCTTAGTCCGTCGAAGAACATCCCTGCAACGATTCCGAACTGAATGAAAATTAGCAAGAGTGATAGGAGAAGGAGAGTTTTTCCATTCACGAGAAGCATTGTCTCTCACCCGAAGGGCAAGAGAACAATTGCCATCGAATTATGGATTTTGAGAAGAAAAAGATTTTGTTGAAGATGAAATGAATCAAGGATCACAGATCCTACCTTTTCAGCAGAGACAGAAGCGTCCCCTGAGATAAAGCAAGATTCATTCCAATTTTAGTTAGCCAAGAAGCGACTCATTACCCCTCAATTACCCCGATTAAAGTGCCAGAAAGTACGTTTAGGGCATGGTGGAGCTGTTGGAGAGAAAGCATTATAAGTAAGAGCTATAAGATTATGGTCCGAGTTACCAATAGAAGGTAAAATGGTATATTTATATCTAGAAGGATTTGTGGTGAAGCATAAATCAAGTGTATTCAAGAATTGGTTAGGACGATCTGGAATGTCTGTGGGTTCCCTAATCTACTGTTCCAGATCCTCAAGAACGCTGAATGATTTGGCCTTCCTCCCACCTGTCTCAGTATGAGAGGAACCCAACCACTCAGTGTGGTGTACGTTTAAATCCCCTAAATAGAGGACTTCAGCATCTGGATGAGAAGAAGTAACAGTCTCGTGAGAAGTAGTAAGATATTGAAAAATACTTGAAAATTTGTTCCATTAGGGGAGCAGTAGCAGAAACACAAGATAATTGTAGTAGTAAGAAGACAGATTTTAAGCCATACAACATCGAAATTAGGATATATATATATATATATATATATATATATATATATATATATATATATATATATATATATATATATATATATATATATATATATATATGCCATTGCAGTAACTATAGAAAAGAAATAGTCCGCCAACATCACGTTGCGGAGGTAGGGGGTCAAGAGAGTTTGAAAGTAGGGGACAGTTTATTAATCTTTTACTCTAGACTAAACCCTATTCAGAAGAGAGGAGGAGCCGGAGCACCTCTCTATTTTCTTCACTTCGTCTTTCCTTTGTATTTTTTCCATTCCCTACTTCTGGAATATTTCATCAACCCTTCTCCATTGCGCTCTGTGAAGCATCTCGCTCTCGTGCAATTATTGGAATGTCACTAACATATGCCAATACCAGTTCCTATTCTCAACTCATTTTTACTTCCATTTTGCATTTATCTTTAAACATAATAAAGAGCAGTGGTGACGGCGCTCCTCCCTGTCTAACTACCGTGTTTATTAAAAAAACAGTCACTAATTCCAAAAATCATTCGGACTGCAGTTTCATTTCCCATATACATATTTCGGATGAGCAGTTTGGATTTATTTCATAATACTAGTCACTAAGAGTCTCCCACAGTTTTCCTATCGGTACTTATTGAAAGTTATTTCCAAGTCTTAAAAGTCTCTTACCCATTTCCATTTCATTTTTAAAAAACATTTCAAGACAGAAAATTGGATCTTTAGGGCCTCTTCCGAGTGGGAAATCATACTATGCTTCATTTGATGTGTTCTCTACTGTCTCCCTACGTATTTTTTCTAATATTCATTCATATATTTTGCTAGCACGACAGAGGAGGGATATACTTCTGCAGTTTTCACACATTTGCACTTTTTTAAAAAAATTGTTGACATAATAACCTTCTTCCATTCTTCTGGCATTTTTCCTCTAGTAAAGCACCATTAAAGAATCTCAGTAATGACTGAAAAATATCTTAAAATTTCATTTTCTGAACTCCTACCTGCCTCAAAAATAATAGGGTGTTCATTAGTTGCTTGTTTTTCTGGTTCTCATCTTATTTCATCTACAGGCACCACGTTGAGTTTGTACAATTACTGTAAATATTTCCTTCAATTATCCCTAATATGCTCAGGTTTCTTATCCAATTCCCAATTTTTATCTTTTTCTTATTTTATTTTACCTCTGGTGGGAAAAGACCAGAGGCCTACCAAATTTCCAAAAGAGAAAAAAAAAAACGGAATCCAGGTCAGATTAAATGCCGATATGTCCCAAACACGGCGTTTGAAGGTGCATAACTCATGTGTGTAAGCCTTTTGGAAAAATAGGCAAAGGGATTGTGTTCCAGACTTTGCCAAAAGATTACATGTAAGATTGAGCATAGCGGTTAAGTCTGGAGTCAGAAAGTTGGACAGAGGAAGGATGAGACTGTGTAGAAGGCGGGTCACACGAGCTCTTCTCAAAAGAGGAGGTATGCGAGGAGAGAGTTCAGAAGAGCAGTGTCCGTTGTAATAGCGATAGTATAGAGAAGGTGACGCAACAATTCGAAGGGCAGAAAGAGACTGGAGAGAATTAGTGAGAGTAGGAAAGATGATAAGACGAAAAGTCGTAGACTACGCCCTTTTCCAGGAGAGCTGTATAAGTGCAATCACCCCAGATGTGTGAGGCGTACTCCATATAAAGACGAATAACACCCTATAAAGAGCAAGCAACTGTGGTGGTGTGAAGAAATTCTGAAGGCTCCTCAGAACACCTAGTCTCCTAGAAGATTGTTTAGAAACAGAAGTAATGGGATTCATTTCAAGAAAGATTCACAAGA
>SEYY01015172.1:0-2500 GCA_009176605.1 Armadillidium nasatum | reverse complement strand
CTGTATTACCTGCTTAGTGGTCTGGGATTGAATCCTCAATAGCCAATTTGAAATTGTAAAATTTAACTCCACAGTTTATATGGTTTTATTACTAATAGTATTTATATTGTTTGTGGTTGAAAGGGTTAGTAACTGACCTTTTACTCTGTATGCGATCATAGTTGGGGAAGGAGGATCCTTTTGAGTCAATATATATATATATATATATATATATATATATATATATATATATATATATATATATATATATATATATATATATATATATATATATATATATAGCCATTCTTTCGATATTTCTGAAACACCGTACATTTCATACAGCAAATGTCGTTAATGTGCAATTTGCCTTACGCTGCATAAAATAAAGTAAAAAAAAAAAAAAAAAAAACAGGCTTCTTTTCCTAAATCTTTCTAATTTTAATTGCAGAGTCTCAATTCCACCAAAAATTGAACAAGCAGCCAAAGGAAAGCTTTTAATTCCTTGAACGAAACTTCAAATTTCAGCAGAAATCAAAGCATTTAAGCATTTAAGTATTGTTAGTGTCACTTTTGCCTCTGGAAACTGTTCTCGGAATCGTACAAACAATAAAAGATTATTAAACCCATTTGGTTGTGAGAAACTCGTTTAGGGTTAATTCTTAAGCCTCACTTGAATGTTAATTAGAACTAGCCAATCGATGGTATAAAGGAAGTATAAAGACTCTGGCTCGTATGTACATTTTCATATTCACATGCACACACATATATATATATATATATATATATATATATATATATATATATATATATATATATATATATATATATATATATATATATATATATATATATATATATATATATATATATATATATATATATATATATATATATATATATATATATATATATATATATATATATATATATATATATATATATATATATATATATATATATATATATATATGGATAATTTACTAATTTTTTTGTTTCCATTCGTTTGAATTATGTTCTTATATAAAGAATTCAGGACTGATTCGTTATCTTCCTTAATCAAATAGAAGAAGGTATAAAAAAAATAATATTTTATTTCAAAACGTCGTGAATAATTTTTTTTTTTTTTTAATTTTATGAAAAAAAAACAAATCTAAACACACTATTTAAATTATTTATGCCCAAATTTGGTTCAAATTATACAATAACAAACAAAAAAATTCTCTTCTTCTTCGTCTTCTTCTTCTTCTTCTTTTTCTTCTTCTTCTTCTTCTTCTTCTTCTTCTTCTTCTTCTTCTTATTATTATTATTATTATTATTATTATTATTATTATTATTATTATTATTATTATTATTATTATTATTATTATTATTATTATTGTTATTATTATTATTATTCTTCTTTTTTTTCTTCTTCTTCTTCTGTCATTATTATTATTGAGAATATTACTATTATTTAATGTTATGTTATAAATATTAAATTACTTTCTTTCTGAATATTTTACTACCGAATTCAAATATTAAAATTTTAATGAATTTAATAATGTCAATATTTTCTATATTTTAATTATATATATATATATATTATATATAATATATATATATATATATATATATATATATATATATATATATATATATATATATATATATATATATATATATATATATATATATTGAGCTATTATACTTCTCTAATAAGCAGTACCTGTGAGGAGATGAGAAAAAAATGTTACGAATTGCAGTTATTATAATTTTTTTTTTTTTTTTTTTTTTTTTTTTTTTTTGGCACTGGCTCATGCTCCTTTCTAGGATGGCCCAGAAATATAAAATAAAAGAAAACCCACCCAAATCTGAACCTAATGCAATAATATTTCCTGTGAGCGCAGACGGTAACCTGTAAGAGAGGAAGATTAACTTGTATGATTCATCTTTCCACGCAGCCTAATCCTTTCTTCCTTTTAGCTCTCTGACCACAGATTTAACCGCTATGACTACTCTTACTTGTATTTCACAGGGAAACATCTAAAACACCTTTCATTCATCTTAATTTCGTTTGGCATGGGTAGAAGGGTGAGAATTGAGGTAACAGCAGAGTGTGTGGGATGCAAGTGTGTTGTTGTAAGCGGATGATGTTGTACTTTTGGGAAGGACACAGGGATTAACAATTACAACTACCTCATTTTCCTCAACTATGGTATTAGTTATCATTTTATTCTAAGAAAATCAGTTAAAGACACATTGTGTGATAAAGCTGAGAGTGTTTTTTAATTTAATTTTAAACTTAAAGACAGATTGCTTGATAAAGCTGAGAGTGTTTTTCAATTTAATTTCAAACTAAAGATGAAGTTTTTGTTTCACGGAAAATTATTTTTCTTTGAACACAAATCTCAGAATAAAGATTTCTTGTTTTTCTTGTCCTTCTTCAATAATAATAATAATAAAAATAATGAAAAATAATAATGATAATAATAATAATAATAATAATAATAATAATAATAATAATAATAATAATAATAAT
>SEYY01015170.1:2500-22989 GCA_009176605.1 Armadillidium nasatum | reverse complement strand
TTCAATCAGCCCTTTTCTTTCTTTGAAAATAGAATTTACGATTTTAGAATTCGAATTCCACCTCACTTCACTGTGCGTTGGTATTCTTTTATTCACTATTCGATCTAAAACAGCAGTTCGTTTGGCTGACTTATGAAAAAACGAAGGTATTCCTTGTAAATTTGCAAAGAAAATATTAATGGCTGATACATTGCGACAGCTATGCTGTAGGACAAGGTTCAATCGATGTGCCAAACAATGAGTAAAAAGTGCTTGAGGAGCTAGACTACGAATTTTTGCCTGAAGCCCATTTAGCTCAGAAGACATTACACTAGCGCCATCATATGTTTGTGCAACGAGTTTATTTTTAAAATCAAATGGTTCTAATATTTCTACAAGTTTTTGGCATATTCCTGTTGCGCTTCGGTTTTCACCTACATCGTAAAAGCCTAAAAAATGCTCTTTTATTTTACCCAAAGAATCAACACAACGACAAATTACGGAACACTGAGTTAATTCAGATTTATCTGTCGTTTCATCGACTTGGATAGAAAAAAAGGGTGAGTCACGTATTATGTTGCAAATGGTTTCCTTTATTTCCATAGCTATGCACTCGATAATGTCGTTCTGAATAGTTTTTGACAGACCAGTAAATCCACGCATCTTTTCCCAATGGTTTTTTAATTCTTCATTATTATTCATCATCACAAAGAAAAACTCTTTAAAATTCCCTTGGTTGTACGAATCTTTAGATTCATCATGTCCACGGAAAGATAACTCTTGTTTAGCCAGTAAGTAGACAAGTAAGATCAATTAGTACTTTGAATATCTGTCTATTTTTAGCAACTATTTCATTAAATGCCTTTCTTGATCTTTTTGCTTGCTCGTTTATTTGTTCCAAAACGGTCAAGGACTCTTTACTTAATGTCTTAAAAGTAACTTCATTTTGAATGTGGTCTTTCGAACTAGAGTGCCTATCCAAGGCAATAGACAGATTTTTCCAGTCGTTATACCCTTCATTACACCATACATTTCTCTTTCTTCCTATAAGAGTACATGGCCAACAAAATAAACGATTTTTTTGTAAACTACCACAAAGCCACAAAAATTTATCATACCATGTCGATTTAAATGCTCTAGTACCTTTTTTACAAACATGTATATGGGTAAGTTTTGGTGTTGTTCTCCCTTCTTTTAAAATTAATCTTTTTTCCTCCTCAGATCTTGAAGCAAAAGGATTCTCTAATAAAGAAGCTATTATGTCATTACTGAAGTTCATTTTCACCAGTAAAATATTAATATTAATTTTCTACAGAAAAATGCATATATATATATATATATATATATATATATATATATATATATATATATATATATATATATATATATATATATATATATATATATATATATATATATATATATATATATATATATATATATATATATATATTTGTACTTGCACTTATTTATTTTTCTTTCTTTCCCCTGAGCAAAATCTTTAATTTCTCATGCAATGTTGAGTCACTTCTTTTTAAAAACTAACAGCTCATTTTTTATTAAAAACACACAAATCAGTAATAAATTAATATTTAATAAATGATATTTAAACAAACTTTAGCACAAAAAAACAAAATTAAAGAACGTAGACTCAATATTAGGCTTTGATACGAAGAACAAAAAGGCGCGTATGGAGACGCCTGCCTCACTGACTCATACTGACTCAGATCTAGAGTCTTATCGATACACATAGTATATTTTTTATATTGTGTTACAAGTCAGTTTTCAGTATTCTATATAAATTATGAATTAAATAAATTGGGGCAAGAGATGATCAAGTTAAAATACATTATTATTATTATTATTATTATTATTATTATTATTATTATTATTATTATTATTATTATTATTATATATTATTATTATTTCTGACAATGTAATTTAAATTTTATTTAAAAAAAAGGACTGCTTTAGAGACCACAATAGAATGAGTAGTATATATTTATACTGTGAAGAGTCGGCGTAGGGAGATGATGCCTACAGTTGCCGAGAAGGAATATATTTTTTTGACCGAGAAAATTACTGTCTTCACTCAGCGCTAGTATGAAAAAAGGGAATTAGGTTCAAATTTACGTCGGCGGCTTTTAGTATGCCTTTAAAATCAATCATATATATATATATATATATATATATATATATATATATATATATATATATATATATATATATATATATATATATATATATATATATATATGCTAACTTTGTAATATTTTTGGGTTCAAAAAAGCAAGTAGGCGTTGCCTACTCTGCCTACCCTGAAAAGCCGCCACTGATATATATATATATATATATATATATATATATATATATATATATATATATATATATATATATATATATATATATATATATATATATATATATATATATATATATATATATATATATATATATATATATATATATATATATATATATATATATATATATATATATATATATATATATATATATATATATATATATATATATATATATATATATATATATATATATATATATATATATATATATATATATATATATATATATATATATATATATATATATATATATATATATATATATATATATATATATATATATATATATATATATATATATATATATTATATATATATATATATATATATATATATATATATATATATATATATATTATATATATATATATATATATATATATATATATATATATATATATATATATATATATATATATATATATATATATATATATATATATATATATATATATATATATATATATATATATATATATATATATATATATATATATATATATATATATATATATATATATATATATCAGATTTGGACCCAAGTACAAGTACTTGTACAATATTTGAACTTAAGTACAAATTTTTGTGTACTTGTTCTTGGTTTCAAAATTCAAAAGTATTCGTACTTGAATTTGTACTTTAGCCTAATGTACTTGGAAAATCAAGTACTTTTAAGTACAAGTTAAATTTTAATGTAAAAGTCCTTAAAAAAATATTTTTTATCCTGAAAAGAAAGCAAAATTTTTTCTGATCCTCATATTTCAGATTTGTCATAAAAATATTAAATTTGGTTAAAATTCACTTTATTATTATTATTATTATTATTATTATTATTATTATTATTATTATTATTATTATTATTATTATAATCATAATTATTTTACTTTATTATTATTATTATTATTATTATTATTATTATTATTATTATTATTATTATTATTATTATTTTTATTTATTTTTATCATTATTATTATTATAAACATTATTATTTTTATTTTTTTATCATTATTATTATTATTCATTATTTGATTTTATTATTATTATTATTATTATTATTATTATTATTATTATTACTATTATTATTAAATTTTGTTTTGGAAGAATAGTTAAATAGTTTGGGAGTTCTAACTCACTAGCATAACTCTTTTAAAGGAGGGGCTGAAAATTTAAAAATAAAGGAAAACAAATCTAAATTCAGCTTAATGCAAATCTCTCAAATGGGCATTGTTGGAGGCCTTAAAGAGAGAAAGATTATATACAATTGGAAAAACAGATGAAGGTGGGAGTTTCACAGATCTAAGGTTGAATGGGAAGTAGAAAGCACCGCAAAGAGCTAACCTGAAGTTTCCTGAATTTTTTTTTTTTTTTTTTTTGGGGAGGGGGGGAAAAACAGGAAAAAATATACCCTTCCGGAGGAAAATTTTTTTTTTTTTTTTTTTTTTAAATTGTACTTTAAAAATTTCGTTATTTTTGGCATGTATTTAGAGGTGGGACAGAGCTACAACTTTTATCTAATGCATTATTAAACCTCTATTTGTTTGGTTCGAGATACAGCCTCTCAAACTTTGGAAATTTTGAAATTTCTTCGAAAATTGGTAATTTTTGAGAGCCTATATCTCGAAAGAACAAATAGCATTGAATAAAGTATTTAAAAATAATTGTACCTCAGTCCCTCCTCTATACACCCACCAAAAATAAAAGACTTTTAATGTACAGCTTTTTAAAAATATTTTTTGTCCGGAAGTGTGTTTTCCGAAATTGGAAAAAAAAAATTTCGACACCGTGTCAAGTGAGGGCATATAACTTTATTTCTGTAAAGCTGAGAACAAAACTCAGTTAGAAGCTTTTGTAGAGAATAGATTTTGCAATATACACTCGAAATTTCAGATTACTTTGAAAAGTTGTTTGGCCCCTGAGTCGACTTAAAGTTGGGTGAAATTTTCAAAAAAAACTTTTTAACCGCCATAGGTACGTAAAAACGTTAGAAATGGAGCTCTTTTCAACGGGAAAAAAGCTATATACACTGAAATTTTCAGTGTAATCGGTTGAAATTTTTTTTTTTTTAACATTGGATCCTTCCGTTATGTTCAAGAAATTTAGTATCATCTTGAGCAGATGATTTCAAAATATAATTGGGCACTGATACACGCAAAACCATCTTCAATTGGATTAGAACATAAAATATTTATAAATTTGCAAGCGAAAAATATTTAGGTTTAAGCCTATACTTGTGCTCTGAAATGGGAAATGGTAATAGAAGGGCTTCATTATTAGGGACAGCACTATTCATTTTCAAAGCTTTAAAATATGGTTATTGCGTTGTCAGGGAATTTCCAAGAAAAAATTCAAAACACCTTCCTAAAAATGAGGAAATTGTTTAGCTTTTTGACTTTCTTAACTCAAAACTCGACAAATGCATATCAAATGCAGAAGCACATTAATACTGACACACATATATATTTCATTCAACCTTGTATTTATGAAGGAATTGATGTACAGTCGTGAACAAAAGTTCGTTCCTATTAAGCTGGAAATAAATATTTATTTAAAATGGAGATCATCTCAGGTTTAGCCAATCACAGTTCAATTATGCCGCTCTCAATGTTTTTATTTTCTTTTTATTCAAAATAGAGCTTTTATGAAGTGATCTCCATTTTATATAAATATTTATTTCCAGCTTTAATAGGAACGAACTTTTGTTCACGACTGTACATACATATTGGAAATATCATGATAAGACGTTTGCAATACTGGCAAAGCTGTCACAGAAATATTTAATTATTTCATCATGTTCTGCTCCTGTGAAGAGTCTTCAGCTTTACAGAGAAACTCTTTCGCCCTCACAGATGTTCATTGCTTGACATAAATTTTGAAACTATCAATGCTTTTGAAAGGCAACAATAACTAGAATTATCCTTTTAATTTTTACACTCGAGTATAAAGAATTAAAAAAAGGCTTGCATAATTTAATAAAAGCTTAATTACCTATATTCAGATGCTTTTTGCTTACTTCTTTTTAATAATCTTCATCCCCCAGGAAGGACTTATGTTCTGTCAGTATATATATATATATATATATATATATATATATATATATATATATATATATATATAATATATATATATATATATATATATATATATATATATATATATATATATATATATATATATATTGGGTTTCAATGGCCCACGGTGGATACCGCTGGCAAGACTAGTCCTATTGCGGATGCTGGAGATTATTTCCCCGTCAGTGACAAGAGCACTTCACTAATGTATTCGTTTAACGACTAAGTCATTCGGAGCTAAGTGCAAGGAGAACCTCTCACATTTCCTGCTAATGGAGCTTAATTTACCTTAATTAAATTCTTGATATTTTTTAAAATAATTCAGAATATATATATATATATATGTATATATATATATATATATATATATATATATATATATATATATATATATATATATATATATATATATATATATTTATATATATATTATATATTATCATTTTCCACTAGAGGTGGAAGATCTTATGGATGTTCAAATTAAAATAAAAGCCGACAAGTCCTTATACACAGCATTAGAAAGTTTGCAAGTTAAAGAAAGTTACAAAATGGATTAAGAGAGTGCTTTTCCTGAAATTACCAGTGAAGTATGTAAAAGTGAGCATAATGGTTAAGTCTTGAGTCCTAAATTGGACAGAGAAAAGATGAGATCGTGTAGAATGGATTGTCGTATGAGCATTCTGAATTCTTTAGGTATGTGGCGAGAGAGAGTTCAGAAGAGCAGTGTACATTGTAGTAGCGATTGTATCGAGAAAATGACGCAACAATTCGACAGGCAGAAAAAGATTGGAGAGAATTAGTTAGAGCGAAAGAGTTGATAAGATTACAAAATCTTGACTCCATCTTTTCGAGAAGAGCTGCATGAGTGGAACCACCCCTCAACCAGGATGTGCTTGGCTTTTCCCATACAACGAGAGAGGAATGGTGAAATTTTGAAAGCGCCTGAGAACACACAAACTTCTGAGTAGCTTGTTTAGAAAGGGAAGTAATGTGATCCTTCCAATCAATGTTATGAGAAAAAGAAACACCGTGAATATTAAACACAGACGAAGATTTGAGCTTTGTGTTTTCGAAGAAATTATTATGTGGAAGGTCATGTCGAGTAGAGAAATAGAGGAACTGAAATTTTTGAGGCATTTAAAAAAACCATATTTTCTGTACTCCAATTTGAAATACTCGAAAGATCAGAGGTTATTTGCTCTAAGGTCACCATCCTAGCGTAAGTAAACTGTTGCAGGGAGAAGCATCTTTTAAAATTGAAAGGACTAATGAAGGGTGGATGGAGTTGTTGTTATAGGAGTGGATTGGTAAAAGTAATTGAGAGAAGGTCTTTAATGAAAAGTAGAATAAAATTTGGGCATGGGTAGGCCCCTTAGAAGCATTACTACTAGAACGACGGGAAACGGTATCAGGGAGAAGAATAGATAATGAAACAATGTAGTTTTGAAATTAGTGCTTTGTACGAGACTCTACTGAAGATTTCGGTATGTTTAACGCCTCTGCAAAAGATTCATCAAAATGCCAAAGAGAAGAAAGCCATACAGATTAGAAGAATTGAGATGCTTCAAATCTTTCCTCTTAAAGATTGTTTCGAAATTTTTCGACAGAATGAAAGTTAATTAAAGAAATAGGATGCTAATCAAGATGGCAGAGAGTGATCCCCCTTTTCAACACAGGTTGAATGAGCGCACATTTAAAATAAGAAAGGAAAGTTAAAATAGGAAAATAAAGGCGAAATACCTTACCAATGCGGGTACAGTTCAGAACCCCAGGAAAGTTACCATTAGAACAGTAAGCCTTCCTAGTATTAAACTCAAGAGAGAGAAGAAATAACGTCTTCGGAAGAAATTACATTATTAGGCACAAGTGAGTTGAAGGAGGAGGAATAGTTCCAGAGTCGTCCAAGTTGGAAGTAAAGGCAAAAGTCTAATTGAAAAGTTCACCTTTGGCAAAAGGCAATACAACAGTTGTATTGTCAGAAGATACAAGAGGAGGGAAAGAGGAAGAATCAGTTAGAGTTGACATTTTTATCATATATATATATATATATATATATATATATATATATATATATATATATATAATATATATATATATATATATATATATATATATATATATATATATATATATATATATATATATATATATATATATAATATAATTCTCTATTTAAATTACCACGCTCAACCAATTTTCTTTTTTTAACTGAGTAAATCATTTTTAGTCATTTGATAGGTTACCTTTAATACCTTTTAAATTCACTTCTCGGCAACTCTATTAATAAATATATTTTAATTTTAAAGGAAATTTAATTCATTATATAAAATATATATATATATATATATTATATATAATATATATATATATATATATATATATATATATATATATATATATATATATATATATATATATATATATATATATATATATATATATATATATATATATATATATATATATATATATATATATATATATATATATATATATATATATATATATATATATATAATATATATATATATTATATATAATATTTTTACAAAACGCTACCACTCACGGGCAGAGCCCTTTTCAAGGAGGGGGCACACACACAAGGACAAACTCACACAAACACACACACCTAACGCACAGACCTCAGGTGGGCGCAGACGGAAGACTTGAAGAGTGAAAGATTAAATACAGTTGGAAAAATGGAAGATGGTAGAGAATTCCATAGAATAGAGGTGGCTGGAAAGAAGGAGGTACCACAACGGGGTAGCCTGGGATTCCCTACGTCCACACAAAATTGGTGCGAAAGCAGGGCACCCCTCGTGCAACGAGGACGACGCAACGGTGGAGGAATGCGAGAGGCCAATTCCCTCGAGCACCTGCCATTGTTATACCTGTAGAAAAGAGATAGCGCGCCAACGTCACGTCGCAGGGACAGAGGGTCAAGAGACTTTGAAAGTAGGGGACAGTTTATAATCTCATAGCTTTTGACTCAACCCTATCCAGAAGAGAGGAGGAGCCAGAGCCCCCCCAAATGTGAGAACAAGACTCCATACAAGGGCGAATAAGACCCTTATATATTTGGAGTAACTGCTCAGAAGAAAAAAACTCTCGCAACCTGAACAGAACTCCCAGCTTCTTAGAGGCCGCTTTAGCAACCATTGTGATATGTTGGTTTCCAAGACAGTTTGTTGTTTATGTTTAGACCAAGAATGTTAATGTTATTTACAGGTGAGACGGGAGAGCCATCGAAGAGGATAGGAAAGTTAGGAGGTGTTTTTGAGAGGGAGATGTATAGAAGTTGAGTTTTTAAAGAGTTGAATTTCACAAGGTTGCTATGTCCCCACCGGGAAATTCCATCCAGATCGGCAAGAATAGAATCGGAAAGTTGAAGACGAGAAGCAAGTCTAGAAGCAA
This sequence comes from Armadillidium nasatum, assembly GCA_009176605.1. Taxonomy (NCBI): domain Eukaryota; kingdom Metazoa; phylum Arthropoda; class Malacostraca; order Isopoda; family Armadillidiidae; genus Armadillidium; species Armadillidium nasatum. Next base: position 14,162 of record SEYY01015170.1, on the reverse strand, counting down.
AAGAGGGAGCAGATTTGAAATGAGTAGAAGAATGTAGAGTTGAATCATCAGCATAAGAGTGAACAGAGTTAGAAGTGCAGTGAGAGAAGATCGTTAATGAAAAGTAAGAATAAGGTTGGAGATAAAACAGAACCCTGAGGAACACCACAGTTGACAGAAAAGGAGGAGGAGGTCGCTCCATCTACAACTGCCGAAATGGAACGATCTGAGAGAAAACTAGACAAGAGTAAGCAAAGGGAAGGAGGAAACCCAAAGGAAGGGAGCTTAGAGAGTAGTGACGCATGCCATACCCGGTCGAAAGCCTTGGATATGTCAAGCGCCACCACACAAGACTCCCCGAAGTTCCTAAGGGCAGAAGACCATAGATCAGTAAGATAGGAAAGTATGTCACCAGTTGACCTCGAGCGACGAAAGCCATACTGGTGATCAGAGAGAAGAGAATGAGACTCCAAATGATCCAGGAAATGAGAGTTGAGGAGAGTTTCAAAAATTTTAGATAGAACACAAGTGAGAGCTATAGGTCGATAGTTAGAAGGGTCAGAATGGCTACCTTTTTTCGGGATCGGCTGAACAAACGCACGCTTCCAGCATAGAGGAAAAGTATTAGTATTAAGGCATAGAGAGTAGAGCTGAACTAGGACAGGGGCCAACTCGGAAGCACACTCCCTCAGAACACGAGGGAGAATGCCATCCGGGCCACTGGCCTTCCTGACGTTCATAGATTTCAGGATCCTATGCACCCGATCATGAGTAATCATAGGTAGAGGCATGGGACACCTGAGAGGAGAAGGAGTAGGAGGAGAGATGCCAGAATCGAGCAGGGTGGAATTAGATGAAAAAAGGAGGCCGAAGAGATTAGCCTTTTCAGAAGGAGTATTAGCTACAGAACCATCAGAGCGAATAAGAGGAGGAAAGGCAGATTTACAGAAGTTGTTAAAGATATTTTTGACAAGAGGCCAGAAATTTTTATCAGTAGGAGAGCCATGGAGGTCAGCGCACTTCCTTTTAATGAAAGTACGCTTAGTCCGTCGAAGAACATCCCTGCATCGATTCCGGGCTGAATGAAAATTAGCAAGAGTGATAGGAGAAGGAGAGTTTTTCCATTCACGATAAGCATTGTCTCTCTCCCGGAGGGCAAGAGAACAATTGCCATCGAACCATGGATTTTGAGGAGAAAAAGATTTAGTTGAAGATGGAATGAATCTGCCCATCCCTTCAAGGATTACTGCCCCTACCTTTTCAGCAGAGACAGAAGCGTCCCCCGAGACAAAGCAAGATTCACTCCAATGATAGTTAGCAAAGAAGCGGCGCATTGCCCCCCAATTAGCCCGATTAAAGTGCCAGAAAGTACGTTTAGTGCATGGTGGAGCTGTTGCAGAGAAAGCATTATAACTAAGAGCTATAAGATTATGGTCAGAGTTACCAATAGGAGGGAAAATGGTGTATTTATAACTAGAAGGAGTAGTGGTGAAGCATAAATCAAGTGTATTCAAGAATTGGTTAGGACGATCTGGAATGTGCGTGTGGGTTCCCTAATCAACTGCTCCAGATCGTTAAGAATGCTGAATGATGATTGGCCTCCCTCCCACCTGTATCAGTATGAGAGGAACCCAACCACTCAGTGTGGTGTACGTTGAAATCCCCTAAATAGAGGACCTCAGCATTTGGATGAGAAGAAGTGACAGTCTCGTGAGTAGTAGTAAGATATTGAAAAAAGACTGGAAAATCTGTTCCATTAGGGGAGCAGTAGCAGAAGCACAAGATAATTGTAGTAGTAGGAAGACAGATTTTAAGCCATAAAACATCGAAATTAGGAGATTCTAGATTTACGAGACGTGTCACAGGAGTGTTAATGTTAATATAGGCACAGACTCCACCATTTAGACGGAAATTGTGAAAAAAAGTTGTAGTTAGAGACATTAAGATTGCTAGAGAAAGAATCCCTGTCCAGCTGGGTCTCAGACAGAAGTAAAAGGTTAGGAAGAGAGGTGGTGAGGTAGTGTTCAACAGACGCGAGGTTAGATCGAAGGCCACGAACGTTAGCAAAGGTAATAGAAAGCCCCGTCTTCGCCCAGCCCCACTAACACTCAAATTAGGCATTTAAAAAAAAAAAAAAAAAAAAAAAAAAAAAAAAAAAAAAATCACGCACACACGCACGCTCGCACACACGCACTCACTAACTTACTCCCGCAAGCGCACATGCACACACGCTAGCACACAATACAGTAACCTAATTAAAATAATTATAGTTAAAATTATTAAAACTATTAAAATCAATTTTGAAAATATTAAAACTACAATCATTAAAACAAATTATGATGTAAAATTTGTACTACAGAAATTCAATTTATAGATCGATAAGTAGCAAGTTTAAAACAGTAAATTTTTACGTACGGTAAAATTAAACCCATACTTATCTTTCACACGTCAAGCTTCACTGACAATAAAATAACCTATAATTAATTAAAAACACTAAAAAATTAAAACACAGAACACTGAAGAAAAATAAATGAACAGCACATTTAACCAAAAAAAAAAAAAAAAAAAAAAAAAAAAAAAAAAAAAAAAAAAAAAAAAAACACAAGCACACACACTAGCAATAGAGAACTATAAAACACAACCTTTCACTAAGAGAGCCAAACACTATATATATATATATATATATATATATATATATATATATATATAGTATATATATATATATATATATATATATAATATATATATATATATATATAATATATATATATATATATATATATATATATATATATATATATATTATATATATATATATATATATATATAATATATAATATAATATATTATAATAATATATATAATATATATATATATATAATATATATAATATAATATATATATATATATATATATATATATATAATATATATAATATATAATATATAATATATAATATATAATTTCAATATGCGCTACTTTGAGAGGTTGTGCTCCTCTTACAAGAGGCTAGATCGTATCGTTCAGCATGTTTCTCAACGATCTAAAACAGTTGATTAAGAAATTTACTCATATCCGAGATCTCCGAAACCATTTTTTGGAATGCTTGAATTGTACTTTACCTCTATTCATTCTCAATATAGGTACACCATTTTCTTTCCTATTGGTAACTTTGATAATAATCTTTTAGCTTTTAGTTAAAATACTTTCTATCTAGTAACTTCACTTTTCCTTAATCGAAACGTATGACGCTCTCATAAAACTAAATGTGGGAGATAGAAGGAATACATGATATCTCTTCTTTACTAACAACTCTTGGAATTGCTCTTATTTTAACCTTGAGAACGATTCGATGTCGGCTAAATGTTGAAGCTGTAATCACTGATGGTATGAGAAGGTTTATTTATCTTCAGCTAAATCTTTTCCTCCTCAAAATACATAGTTTGATGGCATCTGATCTCTTGTCATTCATGATAGAGTACACTTTTCCAGAATGGAAAAACTCGTTCTCTTATCTCTTGCAAATTTTGATACCATTCAGAATCGTTACAGGGATATTATTAGAAATGCCAATGGTACTTTTACTAAAAAGTATGTGTTGATGTTTGATAAAAATTTCTTGCCACTTACCTAAAAGATCTCTAAAAACTATTGATAATCTACCTTGTCTGTTCTTATATTCTCTGTTGAAATTCAGATAACATTCCTTTGGAAACGGCTATTCTCTTTGGCTTACTTTTTTCCATCTAATTATTCTTTGTGTGATACTAGCATACCTCCTCCTACCTACTCCTTTTCTCAGGTGCTCCACATCTTTGCCAGTGCTTACATATTATGCACGAGATTCTAAGATCTATGAACGTTAGAAAGGTTACTGGGAAGGATGACATTCTTCCTCTTGTTTTATGGAAGTGTGCTTCAGAGCTGCCGCCCTTCCTTGTTCAACTCTCTCTGCCTTAATATTGAGTGTTGTAAATGCTCATAGGGCTACCCAATCCAAAATAAGGAAAGTCATTCTGAACCATCTAAGTTTCGTTTTGTAGCTCTCACCTGTATTCTGCCCAAAATTCTATAAATCTATATTTAGCTCTGATCTTGTAAATCATGTGGAATCACTTTCTATCAGATCATCTGTATGGCTTTCGATTTTATTTTTAATTTTATTCATTTATGGGATTTTGTCCTTATGTCTATGGTTAATCCTGTGTGGCGCCTCTTGAAATTTCGAAATTTTTTAAAAAGGTGTGCTACTCGTCGCTCCTCTCTAAACACCCTCCATTCCTTTGGTTTCCTCCTTCATTTTCTTATTCATATCTACCTTTCTTGAAAATCGTTAAATATTGGCACTTGTTGGTGGAGCGACTTTCTTTCTTATTAGTTGTAAGGTGTCTTTCTAACTCTATCCTAACATTGTTTTTCTAATGCCGATAATTCGACTCTCCACTCTTTCACACTTTTAAAATGTTCTTCATCATTAGCATCTTCAGTTGCTTCTCGACTTCAGCTCTCCGATTCTGTACTTTTCGATCTAGATTTGGGTTTTCAGGTTGGGTCACCCCAACCCTAGGAAATTCAGCTCTATGTAACTCAACTTCTTCATATCTTTCTCTTCAAAAGCACCTCTCAACTTTCCCCATCTCCATCGATTGTCCTACCATCTACTCTGTAAGAACATTAAAATTTTTTTATATATATATAATATATATATATATATATATATATATATATATATATATATATATATATATATATATATATATATATATATATATATATATATATATATATATAATATATATATAATTTTTTTAAAAATCTTTCATGGTCTTATTTGTTTAATTTTTATTATTATTATTATTATTATTATTATTATTATTATTATTATTATTATTATTATTATTATTATTATTATTATTATTATTATTATTATTATTATTATTATTATTATTCCATTTTTGAAATCTTTCCTAATCCATTTATATCCACTTTTAAGTGAGAAAAAACGAGGACAGCCTTTAATTAAAAGCTCTATCGTGTATTATGTTACAAATCTTTAAACTTGAAATGAAAATGGGTCATTTTTTCATTTTCAGATTTCAAGTTCTCCTGTGTTTGCTCTTTAATAAACTAGGATTTCGTCTTTATTAATTGAAGACAAAATTAAATTGAAAGGGTAATGAAGTATATTAACTGCTTCAAAAGGAATATTTTTTTTAATATATATATTTCTTATTTATTTGCATATTTATTTTTATCTTTATTTTAAATTTAAGCGAGTTTTAATTTACAGAAGTGAATTGGTTTCTGGTACAAAAGCAGCCTTTCTTTTATAGGGATTCTTGAAAGGAAAAATGTACTGGATACAGAATGTATCAAACTCCCAGCAACAATGACACTGATACACTCCTTCACACTTATGAATCATTACAGTATATTAGTATATTATAGGACCTACTATAAAATTGTAAAAATATTAATGTACAATATCTGAATAAAACATGAGAATTGAATTATATGTAATTATATATATCAGAGGGTAAATTTGGTTATAATCTTTACAATCTTGTTGAAATTCTATATAAGTGAAATAAATATTTCAACCATATTAAAAGTGCTTAAAATTCATCTGAGGAAACACACGAAGATGAAAACCGTTGCATTTCTATTTCGAGAACATTTTCTAACAATATTTTACTATTTAAAAATGCTTTCTAAAGGCAACTGTAACTAAACCTACCATTCAGAGAGTTTCGGCTACGTAACACAAGTTCAACTTCCATTCTCATACTGGTAACCATCGATCCCTATTTAGCGATTTGGAGTCTGTTTTAAAATCTTGCAAGCCACCAATAAGGAAATCTTTGACATGCAGATTTTAATTCATTCCGTTAAAGATTCGAAATATGGATATTCAGAAGTCAGAACAATAGGGCAAGTATTTAAAGCTTGAAATGGGCCTTCTTTTTCGGGACAGGATGAATGAGCTCGCGCTACGCTTCCTGCAAGAAGGAACTGCTGAAATTGAAAGGCATAGACGAAATATTTTGCCAAGGTAGGGCGCAAGCTCAGATGCACAAATCCCATTATAGGTAGATTTTGCCTGGTCCGTATACTTTCTTAGTTTTAAGCACACACACACACACACACACACACACACACACACACACACACAGAGAGAGAGAGAGAGAGAGAGAGAGAGAGAGAGAAAAATAAAGCAATAAGACCGAATTAAAGGAATATCCGGCTGAATAATAATAACCGGAGTTCTCATATTAAAATCCTCTTCCATCCCTATATATTATATAATATAATATATATATATATATATATATATAATATATATAATATATATAATATAAATATATATAATATAAATATATATATATATATATATATATAATATATATATATATATATATATATATATATTATATAATAACATACATTAATATTTATAATGCGCGGAAACAATATATTATTTAAACATACTACTTATATATAATAATATTCCCTTAGTATCATGTTCCTCAAGATAAATCTTGCAGAGATTGTCTAATTATAATTTCTATTGTATATTTTGTATTGCTTTATTGATTTTTTTCGAAGTATTCATCGGTCATGCTTTGAAGCAAGATCTCTTTTGCGATTATTATATTTTACTATCTCTACCTTGAGAAGTTAAAAATTTCACGCTTACTAATTTTAATTATAAAATTATCTGTGCAGAAGAAAATGAAAGTTTAAGATTTATTTAAAAGATTTTTACATTTATGATAGTAAATAATAAAATTGGAATAATACTTTATTTAATAATATGGACTTTGCAATTTAATGAGCGTGATTGCTTCGTCTATTGGTGAGTATATATATATATATATATATATATATTATAATATATAATTATGTATATATATATTAATATATTATTATATATATAATATATATATATATCAATATATCATAATCATCATCAATCACATCATCAATCACATCATCAATATCATCATCATCATCATCATCATCATAACTCTAACATCATCAAATCATCATCATCATCATCATCATCATCATCATAACCATATAATATCATCATCATCATCATCACTATCTCATATCATCATCATCATTATCCATCATACATCCATACTATCATCTCATCAATCATCATCTATCCACATCAAACCGAGTCCCCTGGCGCTGTCAGGTGCTACTCTAAAAATCTTCGGCACAAATAAAGCATTCTGAAAAAATGGAAATATCAAATCGTAGAAAGGTATGTAGCCCCGAAACCCTCTCCCACCCTCCCCCCCCGCCCACCGTATACATATGCTGGTATAATACCCATTTAAGTTTTTTAGTCCAAAAATTCTCGTAAAAAACTTTTTAAAACATCTTACTTTGAACCAGTAAAAATTTGTGATCCAAAAACTGGAGCTTACACCAAAATATAGAGGTTACTTGGAGTTTACTTAAATATTAAAAATTAAAGTAATATAAATATATATATATATTATAATTATTTATATATATATATATATATATAATATATATATATTATCTATATATATTAATATTATATATATTTATATGTATAAAAATATATTTAATTTAATATATATATAATATTATAATTATAATATATTATCTATATATATATATATATATAATATAATATTATATATATATATATATATATAATATTTATTTATTTTTTCAATTTTTTTCAAATGGCTTCCTCAAAAGGACTTGAACCGAATCTTCTCCACGCATTTCTGTCCTCAAACATTCGGTTATCTTCCACCTCTTCCAGTTTCTTGTTCTTCCGTTGTATGGCTTTTGCCATCTCCTCTATCCATCTCTTCCTTGGTCTTCCCGCCGGTCTCTTTCCTTCTGGTCTCCATTTGAGTATCTCTCTCAGCCTCTCTTCCTCCCCCATTCTCTTCACGTGACCCAACCATCTCAACTGATTTCTTTCTACGCATTCCATAATTGATTGCACCCAAAGTTCCTCTCTCACCAGTTCATTCCTCATCCTATCTCTCAGCGATACTCCCCTGATGACTCTGAGTACTCTCATTTCCGAGGTTATCATGAATTCTGAACCTTACAACATATTGGTCTCAGTGTTTTATAATTAGTCTTTCACTTCTGTTGGTGTTCTCTCTCTTTAGTAGCGGATTCCCAATCCTTTGAGATCTTCCTGTTCTCTCCCACAGCTCGTCCTCCAGTCTTCCTTTGTCGAACACCACACCCAAGTATTTAAATTTACTCGCCTGATTAAGTCTAGTCCCCTCTATGTTCACAACTATCTTTTCCCTCTCCCTAGCTATTACCATTACTTCTGTTTTCTCTCTGTTTATCTTCTTGCCCATAGAGTTCAACACATCATTTTACCTGTTCATTGATTCCTAAAGATCCTCAGTCCCGGATGTTATCACTGCCGCATCCGCGTATGCCAATATGTGTTCTCTATTCACTCTTATGCATATTCAAAAATAATTTAAGACAGCTGTCCAGGTACAGTGCGAAAAGCAATGGGGACAACACACTGCCCTGCCTCACCCCGGTTTTCACTCTAAGCCATTTCTCGCTTCCTCCTCATGATCATATTTTAGGTTTTTCGTTTGTCTTATATGTTATAAATTCTCGAAATGCTGATGGGTCTTCTAATCTCTCATATTTTTCCCTTTTTATCCATGAAGTTTTCTAATTCATGAATGTTGCATATGCTTTTTGTTCATTCTAATTTTCTCCGTCATATCTTCATATGGAATTCAAGTCTGTCGTGCTTTTACCTGTCTAAACCGTGTTGCAGTTTCCTATTTTATTTCAACTTCATCCTCAATTTCTTTCCAAATCCTTCGTATATCTACTCGCTCTTAATAACACTTTCTCTATAATTTCTACACTCTCTTCTATCTCCTTTTATGTATTCGTATATACTGCTTCTCCATTGTTTAGTATTTTCCATTTCCCATACCTTTGAATGTCAATGTTAACCATTTAGTTATTACTTCCTTGTCTTGAATAACTCTTACTCAGTCCATCGTATCCTGCACTCTTCCATTTCTTAATATTTTAATTGCCTCTATCACCTCTTCTACTGAATCAATCAGATTTCCTCATCCTTGCCTTTTTCTAGGAGCGCCTCACTTTTTCACCTCCTCTTATTGACATTCAGCAATTCTCAAATACTCTCTCATCTTTCCGCACGTTTGTCTCCTCATGAGCAGCTCCCCTCTTGATTCAAAACCACATGCTTTGTTCTTACTTGCTTTCAGTCTTGGCCATTCCATATACAGTTCGTGTCCCATCGTTCTCCTTCAATTCTCTTCCAATTCTGATCCGTGAGGAATCTTTATTTCTTCTTTCACACTTCTGCATGATTTCTCGCTTCACAGATTTCTTCTATTTTCTCTTTCTTTTTCATCCATTTCATATTCTTGCTCTTAGTTTCACGGCTTTCTTAACTCCTCATTCCACCATATCTCCTTTCTTTCTTCCTCCCGATTTCTTTTTCCCATTATTTCATTACAACTCGATCTACTTCTTCCCTAAAAGTTCCCAGCTCTCTTCCACAGTTTTTCTTCTTCCTTCTTTCATAGGAGTAATTCTTTCATTAAATTTTCTGTAACTCCCTTCCTCAGCTTCTCCAAACAGTACCTCTCTTACTTTCCTTTTTTTATTCCCTGACTTCCACCTCAATTTACCCAGTACCATTCTATGGTCCGAATCTAGGGATTTTGTGGGCACACTTTTCACATCTTCGAAGATCTCTTGTCGTTGGTCAGCATCATATCAATCATTGACTCTCCGTGTACCTTGCTCTTCTGTACTAAACCTATACCACGTATTTCTTATCTCTTCATGTTTGAAAAAGTGTTCATTATCGCCATATTATTTCTAATGGCAAAATCAATCAAATGTTCACCTCAATATTTCTCTCTCTCACTCCATGCATTCCCAGAACCGTCCTCTTTTCTACGTATTCTTCGCCATAATATGTATACCTTATTATATTATTATTATTACAAATTCTATTATCATTAAGTATATTAGATATTTACTCTTATTTTAGATAAAAGACTATTAATTACGTTTATTATATTATAAATATTTATATTATTATATAATATATATATATATATTATTTTATATTAAATATATATATATATATAATATTATTATATATAATAAATTAATAAATAAAATACAAACTTACAAAGTTTAATCAAAATATTTATACTTATATACGAATATTTATATACTATATATATTTCATATATTATTATTATATAATATTTTATAATATATATATATTTATGTATTAATATATATATATATATTATATATATATATATATATAATTTATATGTATATTTATAATATATATATATATAAATATATATATATATATATTATTTATTATATATAATTTATATAATTATTTATATATAATATTATATAATATATATATATTATATATATATATATATTTATATATATATATTTATATATATTTTATATATAATATATTTATTTATAATTATATATTATATATATTATCTCTATATTGTAATTTAATAAGAATAGAAAAAATATATTTTCTTATTAATTATTATTTTTATTAAATATTGTCTTATATTAGACAAATAATTTTTATATATATATATTATTATATATATATTTAAATATATATATATAATATATATATTATTTCATATATTATATATATATTTTTTTTTTTTTTTTTTTTTTTTTTTTTTTTTTTTTTTTTTTTTTTTTTATTATATATATTATACATATTATACATTAGCCATAGATATATATATATATAATAATATAATCAAATTTAATTTACCATTATCAATTAAGATGGTACTGTGATAGTTAAAGAATGCTACTTTATTATAACAATATGTGGAGGTAGAATGTGGTAAGGAAAATATAAAATAAACAAAAAAACTAGAATTATGGGAAGACTATAGGCCATCATCATTACAAAACGCGAGAATTGTCAACCTAATCAATGACTATAGGTGTCAATTTACTTCTTTTGTATTCCTGTAGGAAGGTAAATAGTGGATAGGATCACAGTAAATTTTGAGCTTGGTAAGTGTACTTTAACAAGTGAAGTATGTGGTCCATTTCTATCTTTGTCAATGTTGTATTTCGGGAATGTTAGGAAATGACGTAAAGAATAAACTTTTTAGTAAAACTTTTCTTTTAATAAAATTAAGTATAAAAAAGATAAGTAAATAATATTTCTTTGTGATATTTGTAGGAAAATGACTTTCATAGGGAAGGGAGGTAATATAGGAGCCTGGTGGGAAGATGAAAAATCCCACGGGGGGCCCCGTACCCTGTCTGTCATTTTTGCACTGAATTGCGGTAGGTTAGTTTAGCTTAATTGACCTAACCTCCATTTTTTTTTCATTCATAGACTTCGACTCTATTCTCTTCCACTGACTCACAGAAATCTTCGCTTTGATTATAGAAACATTTTTTCAATTCTGTTGTTGGTAGTATTCGACTATTGATTTTTTTACATTTATAATTTTAAGAACCAAAATTTTACCATTGGAATTTATTTTTAACATCATTCTCGAACAATATAGTGTAGTAAGAAAAAGAAAAAAAAACTCCCATTCCTATAACACAACAGGTCTGTAACTTTATTGAA
>SEYY01015167.1:22500-29935 GCA_009176605.1 Armadillidium nasatum | reverse complement strand
TCATTTTACTCGACACAATCTTTCACACAACTATAATATCTTCTTTGAAAACTCACAACTCAAGCCTTCATCTCTCCTTAATATTCTCTGTGTTTCTTTTTCTTATGATCTTTCTTGGAAAGATCACATTAATTCTCTTTCTAAACAAGCTTCTAAGAGGTTAGGTGTTTGAGGTGCCTTCAGAAAATCTTTACTCCTCCCCACTTGCTGCTCTGTATAGGGGTGTTGTTCGCCCCTGTATGGAGTATGCGTCACACACATCTGGGGTGGTTCCACTAATACAGCTCTCTTTGAGAAGGTAGAGTCTAGGGATTTTCGTCTTATCAACTCTTCTGCTCTCACTAATTCTCTCCAGTCTCTCTTTCTGCCAGTCGAACTATTGCGTCACTCTCTCTATTCTATCGCTATTACAATGGACACTACTCTTCTGAACTCTCTCGTCGCATACCACCTTCATTGAAAAGAGTTCGTGCGACACGCCTTTCTACACACTCTCATCCTTTCTATATCCAACTCTCCGACCTCAGATTTGACCGCTATGCTCAATCTTACATGCACTGTATTTGTAAAGTCTGGAACACACTCCCTTCTTCTATTTTTCCAACTTCCCATAACTTGCACACCTTTAAACGCCGTGTATCGGGACATGTCGGCCTTTTAAATTAACCCGATTTCTGGATTGTTCCCTAACTGTGATGGTAACCTGGTAGGTCTCTGGCCATTGCCCACCAGAGGTATATATATATATATATATATATATATATATATATATATATATATATATATATATATATATATATATATATATATATATATATATATATATATATATATATATATATATATATATATATATATATATATATATATATATATATATATATATATATATATATATATATATATATATATATATATATATATATATATATATATATATATATATATATATATATATATATATATATATATATATATATATATATATATATATATATATATATATATATATATATATATTATATTGAATATTTAGTGTAGCGAAGGTAAATGAAGACCTCTTATTATTTATTTATTAATAATAGACTACCTCCACTTTAAATTTAAATAGCTTTACTCCAAAATTTGTGTTTTTTTTTTGTTTTGAAAAAATAAAAGAGCTTTAAATTCTCAATTGGCAACTCCACTAATAGCAATAGGAAGGTGGTAATATTCAGAATTATTAACATGCTATTGAAAATCTATATACCCAATGCAAGTTTTAGAGTCCTAAGTCTGTCACTTTACGCCATTAAGAAAAGATACAGTCACTCGAAACATCATTTATGATGCAGAACCCTATCATGTAGTACCTCCCCTACCCGATATTCCACTAACCACTAAACTAGGTTCACCTCAAAATTGATTCATTTACTATTCCTTCTCATATTACACTTTTGTTTTTAAGATTATTTGCACTACACATGCACTCTCGCTTTTTAGATATTATAATACGTAAGTTGTAAATATGAAAATGCATTTACTCAATAAATAATAATAGAGTCGAGTTTTACCTTTAAAATAAGCTAAAGAAAACTCCTCAAAACACGCATATTGTGTTTCTTTACATTTTACATATAAAGGTGCTTGTTCTGATTTTTAGAATATACTCATTAACCATTATTCAACATATATTTCCACATTGACGTCACAGAACTTAGGTATATTATTGATCATGTTTTGCACTAATTTTCTTGCATTTTCTTGAAATCATTAGAAAATCTTGATCTCAAGTTGCGCTCCTGCGGTCTTCACGTGTATCCACCAAATTTACGAGCCCTTGCACCTTCATTATCTGTTAAATAAAAAAATGGCGAAATACAAATCTGACTCAGAGAATTCAAGAAGGGCGGATTCCAAATAAAACCTCTCATCCACTCTTTCCCCCAATTACCAATTGGGAGTTGGTTGCCTCCGGTGATGGGGTTGGTGCCACCAAGACCTTGTTACCGACTTGCCCTGGTGCACGAGCTTTCATTTTCATTAATTTCTTTAACATACGCGGTCTTTCATCTAATCTCCACTTTGCCAAGCACAGCCCCTCTTAATCTAGACCTCATCTCTTGTTCTTAACTGAAACTCAAATGTTTGAGTACTCTGACAGCAAACCCTACTCTATTTCATCCTATCCTCAATTTTCAGTCAAAGACGAATGTTGCGCATATGTGAGCAACGATGTTGTCTGTTCTCATGTCTCTAATCTGGAGTCTTCTGAATTTTCTACTTAATGACTTAAACTTTCTTGCAACTCTACAACTAAATTCATTTGTACTGTCTACTTATCTCCTAGCTCTACAGACTATCCAAAATTTTTCGACTATCTTAACTCCAAAATAAAACACATTATTTCTTCTTCTTCTTTCTCCCAAATCATCATTTTAGGTGATTTCAATGTTCAACACCTCCAATGGCTTTCATCTAGTTCTCATAATCCGGCTGGTGAACTGGCCTACCAATTTTCTATCCAGAAAAACCTTGCGCAGTTGGTGCATATCCCTGCCCGTATCCCTAACCGCCTTGGTGATGAATCCAACATACTTGTTTTTTATCTAATTTCTTATCCTTCTCCTTACACTGTTAAACTCATTCCTCCTCTGGGTTCATCTGATCACCTTCTTATCTCTGTATCTTGTCCTGTCTCTTCAAGTCTTCCGCAAGAACGATCCCCGCCTTCGGCAAGGAAACGTTTCTGGCATTTCGGTGGCACTAACTGGTCTGACTTGTGGTTGTACTTTTCAGATTTTTAATAGAATGATTACTGTTTCTGTGAGAGAGGTCCCTGAAGTGTGCGGAGCACATAACCGAGGTGATTCTCTCTGGCATGAAGGCATACATTCCATATTCTTTAACTTCTGCTAAGCCTAAAAAACCTTTCTTTAACTATACTTGTTATCGCCGCTTCTGGGATGCTGTCTTAAGGAATTACAGTCGTCTTCAAACTCCAGAAACTCACGCTACTTATATTTCTTCCCGGAATCGTGCAAAATCTATTCTTCGTAACACTAGTAACTCTTTTCTCCACCGCAAATGCAATAATCTTTCTGGTTCCTCTTTTTCACGCCCTTTCGGGCCTTTTGCAAAAAATGTGAACTTTAATTTTGCTTTTTCCTCTTTGACTCATCTAGTATCTTCTGATGGTTCAGCTGCCATTTTGCTTTCTTCTAAAGCTGAACTCCTCCCTCAAACATTTGCATCTAATTCACCCTTAGGCGATTACTGAGCTGTTTCAACTCCTTCAACCATCTCCAACTCATTTATGCCTAAAATTGTAATTTCTTATAAATAAGTTATTTCTGCTCTCTTTGAGCTTAACTCTAAGAAGGCGTACGGTCCTGATAGTATTCCTCCTGTGATTCTCAAAACTTGTGTTTCTGATCTTGCACCCTGCCATGGCAAACTATTTCGTTTATGTCTTTCTTCTTCAACCTTCCCTTCTTGCTGGAAACATGCGCTCATTCAGCCTGTGAAGAAGAAAGGGATCCCTCCCAACCTTTTAACTACCGTTCCATTTCTTTAACCTCCATTCTTTCTAAAGTTTTCGAATCTATCCTTAACAGGAAGATTTGGAAACATCTCCATTTTTCTAATCTTATCTCTGATTGTTAGTATGGCTTTAATAAGAAGCGCTCTCTAACGCTCTACTGGTGATCTTTTTCCTTCTCTCTGACTCTTGGTCCTCCTCTCTTTAGCATTTCGATGAATCTTTTGCTGTCTCGCTGGACGTATCTAAAGCTTTCGATAGGGTCTGGACAAAGCTTTGATTTCGAAACTTCCCACTTTCGAAATCTATCCTTCTCTCTGATTTCCTTTCAGGTTGTTCTATAGCAGCTGTTATAGACGGCCACCGTTCATCCTATAAATCTATTAATAGTGGTGTTGCTCAAAGATCTTTCCTATCAATTTCTCCGTCTTTCTACTCGATACAATCTTCCACACAACTATGATATCTTCTTTGAAAACTCACAACTCAAGCCTTCATCTCTCCTTAATATTCTCGGTGTTTCTTTTTCTCATGATCTTTCTTGGAAAGATCACATTACTTCTCTCTCTAAACAAGCTTCTAAGAGGTTAGGTGTTTGAGGTGCCTTCACTATTTCTTCACTCCACTCCCATTGCTTGCTCTGTATAGGGGTGTTGTTCATCCCTGCATGGAATATGCGTCACACACCTGGGGTGGTTCCATTCATACAGCTCTCCTTGAGAAGGTGGACTCTAGAGCTTTTTGTCTTATCAACTCTCCTGCTCTCACTAATTCTCTCCAGACTCTTTATACCCGTCGAATTGTTGCGTCACTCTCTCTATACTATCGCTATTACAATGGACACTACTCTTCTGAACTCACTCGTCGCATTCCTCCTCCACTGAGAAGGGCTCGTGCGACTCGACTTTCTTCACAGTCTCATCCTTTCTCTGTTCAACTCTCTGACCCTTGACTTAACAGCTATCCTCTGTCCTACATGTACGCTACTGGTAAAGTCTGGAACACACTCACTTCTTCTATTTTCCCAACTTCCTATGACTTACACACCTTTAAACGTCGTGTATCAGGTCATGTTTGCCTTTAATTTGACCAGGTTCCCGTCTTTCCCCCTAACTCTGGTGGAATTTAGGTAGGCTCTGCTCTTTGCCCACCAGAGGTAAAATATATATATATATATATATATATATATATATATATATATATATATATATATATATATATATATATATATATATATATATATATATATATATATATATATATATATATATATATATATATATTACGCATCACCACCACTCACGGACAAAACTATTTAAAGGAGGGAGGGGATGTTATAGCAATGAAAGGAAAAGAGAACCCCTACAAGTTCGTAGGTGAGCACAGACGCGGGCTTAAAATAATTGAAATTAAATTCGGCAAGAAGCACAAAAGATGGGAGAGAATTTCCCAAAATATATGTGGCTGGAATGAAGGAGGCACCACAGAGGACAAGCCTGGAGTTTCCAATGTCCAAACAAATTTATATACAGATAATGCACCCCTTGTGTTACGAGAACGCCGTAAAGGTTCAGGCATACGAGTGGACAGTTCCTTCTAACATTTACCTGTGTAGTCCCTTTAGAAAAAGAGGCAAAACACCAACGTCACATCGCAAAGATAAAGGCTCAAGTGAATTAGAAAAACGGAACAATTTATAAGTCTTTTAGGCTTTGACTCAACCCTATCCAAAAGCCTCCTCAGATATAAATGCAGTACGCATATAAGGGCGGATGAGGACCTTGTATAATTGCAGTAACTGCGAAGAAGAAATAACTTTCGCAGACTAAACAGAACTCTCAGCTTATTTGAAGCCACCCTAGTAACCATTGTTATATGAGGTTTCCAAGACATTTTTTTTTTGTTTATATGAAGACCAAGGATGCTTATACTGTCTTCAGGAGAGATGGTATAACCATCAAAAGAAATAGGAAAGTTAGGAGGTGTCTTTGAGAGGGAGATTTCAAGAAGTTGAATTTTTAAAGAGTTTAAATTCTATCCAGATCAACAAGAATGGAATCGGAAAGATGAAGACGAAAGACAACTCTATATGCAAAAGAGGGAGTATATATTGAAATGAATAGAATAATGGAGTGTCGAGTCATCGGCATATGAATAAATAGGGTTAGATGAGCAACTAAGATCATTATGAAATGTAGAAATAGATTAGGAGACAAGACAGAACCCTGAGGAACACCTCTATTAACAGGAAAGTAAGAAGTCGCCTCATCAACAACAGCCGAAATGGAACGATTAGAAAGAAAACTAAACTTAAGTAAGCAAAGATAAGGAGGAAATCCAAAGGAGGGGAGTTTGGAAAGCAGTGTCACATGCTGTACCCGGTTTAATGTACCAGGTTAACTTCTTTCGGAATGGGTTGGACTAATGTGCGTTTCCAACACAGAAGGAAAGTACTAATATTGGGACATAGAGAGAAAAATTGAACGAAAGACGGAGCCAGCTAAGAAGCACACTCTCTTAAAACTCGGGAAGAATGCCATCCAGGTCGCTTGCCTTCCTCGAGTTCATAAATTTCTAAATCCAATACACCTGATCAAACGTAATCACAGGTAAAGGCATGGGACATATGAGAGGAAAAGAAGTAGTAGGAGGATTGTCAGAGTCGTCCACGGCTGAATTAGAAGAGAATAGAGGTCGAAGAGATTAGCATTTTCAGTTTTTTTTTTTTTTTTTTTTTTTTTTTTTTTGCAAGAGGTAAGGAAGATTTATCAGCACACCTTCGTTTGGTTAAAGTCTGCTTTATTCGACGAAGAATATCCCTGCAATGTTTCCGAGTTGAATGAAAATTACCAAGATTGAAAAGAGAAGGAGAATTTTTCCCCTCTCAATACGCGATGTCTCCAGACTGATTGGCACGAGGGGAAACACTATTGAACAATGGATTCTGAGAGAGAAAGATAGAAAAATTTATATGAAGAAGAAATGAACCTGCTCATCCCATTAACGATCACAGCCCTTCCCTTATCGTCTTCACAGAAAAAACAGTCCCTCCAGGAATAGTTAGCGAAGAAGCAACGCAATGCCCTCCAGTCAGCCCGATCAAAGTGCCAGAAGTTAAGCTTTGCGCACATATAGTATATATATATATATATATATATATATATATATATATATATATATATATATATATATATATATATATATATATATATATATATATATATATATATATATATATATATATATATATATATATATATATATATATATATATATATATATATATATATATATATATATATATATATATATATATATATATATATATATATATATATATATATATATATATATATATATATATATATATATATATATATATATATATATATATATATATATATATTATATATATATATATATATATATATATATATATATATATATATATATATATATATATATATATATATATATATATATATATATATATATATATATATATATATATATATATATATATATATATATATATATATATATATATTATATATATATATATATATATATACAGGTGCGTTTGCATGTGTGTGTTGAATTTGTGTTTATCTTTTAATATGTTCACAAGTACGTTTCTCTTTAAAATATGCAAAATAACAAAATAAACAGTATTGTCCCATTGAATGTTATCTGACCTTGACAAAATCCTAAAACGTAGCCTAAAGCGAAAAATATTTAAAGTAGTCAATATTTTATTAAATTTATATATATATATATATATATATATATATATATATATATATATATATATATATATATATATATATATATATATATATATATATATATATATATATATATATTATATATATATATATATATATATATATATATATATATATATATATATATATA
>SEYY01015167.1:15000-17500 GCA_009176605.1 Armadillidium nasatum | reverse complement strand
AATTAACTGGGGTTAGATTAACTGGGACTTTTCCCAAAATGTAATCATAGTATATCTATGCACAGTGTTCCGATAAATCCATCTTTCGTTATTATTGGAGAAAAATAATTATTACTATTTAAATAATTTGTCTTCTTAACTTAATTTTAATATTCAGTAAATTACGAAGTAGGCAAGATAGAAAATTTATATTTTTAATAATAGACGAAATACGCCTAAAAGATTTATCAACTATTTTTTATCTGTCTACAGAACATTTTCCAGTATTATTCGGAAGGGGGGAGGGGGAGACAGAGTTTTTATTCAATAATAATAATAATAATAATAATAATAATAATAATAATAAAACAAAAAACTATAGAAATAATAATATCAATATTTATGACCAAAAATATTCATAATATCTGTTAAAAAATAATAATAATAATAATAATAATAATAATAATAATAATAATAATAATAATAATAATAATAATAATAATAATAATAATAATAATAGTAATAATATAATAATAATAATAATAGTAATAATAGTAATAATAATAATAATAGTAATAATAATAATAATAGTAATAATAGTAATAATAATAATAATAATAATAATAATAATAATAATAATAATAATAATAATAACTTCCAAAAATATTTATTATTTAAAAAGTGAAGAAACAAGTTTTAATTAAATTAATAATTAACAAACAAACAAACGAAAACCTACACACTAATCAACGAAATTAAGATGTATTTTCTTTAAAAAAAAAATTAAAGAAAAAAAGAGAGAGAGAGAGAGAGAGAGAGAGAGAGAAAGAGATAGAGAGAGAGAGAGAGAGAGAGAGAGAGAGAGAGAGAGAGAGAGAGAGAGGGAAAGAGAAAAAGTGAGAGAGAAAGAAAGAGAGAAAGAAAGAGAGAGAAAGAAAGAGAGAGAAAGAAAGAGAGAGAGAGAAGGAAAGATAGAGAGAAAGAAAGAGAGAGAGAGAGAGAGAGAGAGTGAAAACTCTTTCTTCATTACTCTTTCTTGAAAACGAAGAAGCGATGGAGTTGTTTTCCTTGTAAATAAGGACTTTGGCCTTCCAAGATGCTAATTAACTTAATTTAACTTTCTTCTTTTCCTTTTCTAAATATGCTACAAAGCCAATTCGTTAGAAAACATTTCATTAACCTTCGTCTGGCCTGTCTGTTTAAGTATCGCTTTGTATTTGTAGCTATTTATTTTATTTATCTTTAGGGTATTATTCTTTATTTTCTCTTTCTCTTTCTTTCTTTATCTATCTATCTATCTATCTATCTATCTATCTATCTATCTATCTATCTATCTATCTATCTATCTATCTATCTATCTATCTATCTATCTATCTATCTATCTATCTATCTATCTATCTATCTATCTATCTATCTATCTATCTATCTATCTATCTATCTATCTATCTATCTATCTATCTATCTATCTATCTATCTATCTATCTATCTATATATTTATCTATCTATCTATCTATCATCCATCTATTTATATATTTATCTATCTATCTATCTATCTATCTATCTATCTATCTATCTATCTATATATCAATCTATTTATTTATTTATTTAGCATTCTATCTAATTATCTATTTTTCTATTACAAACCATCATTTTTCATATTTATCAAATCAAAAAAATCTTTCAATCTTTCTTTTATTCTGTCACCTTTCCACCAATCTTCCAACTAGTCAGTCAATCCCAGTATCTACTATTATTCATCTGTATCTACTATTCTTTCTAGTCGGTTTAACAACTAATTGTACAAACTGACTGTCAAAGTTTATGACCAGGTTTCGAAATCAAGACGGTACATGCCTATTTACTTAACATACATATTCGTATCTACTATAAAACTCTCACAAAAAATCGAAAAATTGCTTTGAAATTAACTGATTCCCTTGCCTTTTAGTTCGGTACCTTAACATACACTTACACACACACAGACACACACAAACACACACAGACACATTTGATGTTTCCATAGTAACGGTTTTTATATTCATAATCAAGGTTCTTAAGCTCTTATCCCAATTAATCAATTTGAGGGAATGGGTATATATATATATATATATATATATATATATATATATATATATATATATATATATATATATATATATATATATATATATATATATATATATATATATATATATATATATATATATATATATATATATATATATATATATATATATATTATATATATATATATATATATATATATATATATATATATATATATATATATATATATATATATATATATATATATATATATATATATATATATATATATATATATATATATATATATATATATATATATATATATATATATATATATATATATATATGCACTACCCGGGGGCAGGTGCGAATGGGGGTTTCTTCTTAAAAGACGAAATGAAGCTTAAATTCTTTATTCGGTAAAACAACATGCACAGAATAATGATAATCACAAGATTCAACAAATAATAAA
>SEYY01015166.1:10000-11753 GCA_009176605.1 Armadillidium nasatum | reverse complement strand
ATAATAAATAATAATAATAATAAATAATAATAATAATAATAATAATAATAATAATAATAATAATAATAATAATAATAAAATTTTAATTCACGAAGGGAAATACGAATTTAGGAAGTATATGTAAAATATTTTTGAACTGAAAAACTAAATTATTTTTGAACTAAAAAACTAAATTATATTTGAACTAAATGATGAAATGAATAATGTAGCATGTAAGTATTCTTGAAATGAATTAAAATGAATTTTTATTCTAATCCTTCAGAGACAGTCGGAATGGAATGTGGATTTTCTTTACGAAGTATCCTCAGTCCTTTTATTTTATTAAAAAATATATCTTTCTTTTTATATAATATCCTCCAGATGTACAGTCGTCAACAGAAGTTCGTTCCTGTTAGGCTGGAAATAAATATTTATATAAAATGGAGATCATTTCATAAAAGCTCTATTTTGAATAAAAAGAAAATAAAAACATTCAGCGGGGCTTAATTGAACTGTGATTGGCTGAACCTGAAATGATCTCCATTTTATATAAATATTTATTTCCAGCTTAATAGGAACGAACTTCTGTTGACGACTGTACAATATTTTCTTGTTTGATGCAATTGATCGTATATTTCGGTTTACTTGCTCAAGTACTTCTTGTATAAATAAATAAATAAATAAATAAATAAATAAATATAAAAAAATAAATACTTATAAATAAATATAAATAAATACTTCTGCATAAATAGTTCAGGAAGTTTTTCATTCATTATTAAAATGATCAGAGAGACCTGTGGTTTAAAATTTTCAGGTAACAAAACTAATTGTTGCGACTTACAATATGTTCTATAAAAGAAATCCCCCCCACCTCAAGTAACTATACATAGGAAGGAATTCAAATACATACCTAGCTTCAAAAATAATTTTTGAATTATATTCTAATAACTTTGAACTATGACGATGTCCCAAGAAGTACTAAAACATTTAATTATAACATCTGCTGCAAAATTTCATATTTTAACAACCGTGTACTATCCTTTCGTCCGATGCGTACTCTGTCCACGCCTTAATATCTCAAATGTTTCTTGTAACTGTCCATTTGTCTCTGTTCTTTTTTTAATTATAGCTTTGTACAAACGCAGTTAATTTGAAATCTATATGTGAAGTACATTAATGAAGAGGTAAAACTGAGAAATCCCTAGTATTCTTAGAATATTTTGAAAATAAAAATGAGATCAGATGGAAGAATTCTATTACGACTTTAAAAATCTATCTCATCGTCCAGAATAGATATATTTTTCACTTCCTCTCAATTATTAAATGCACAATCTTTGATCTCTAATAAAACCAGGAAATTAAATTCACTTTTGGAGCTCTCTGTTGTTGCTTAGTGAACTTCTTAAAAGCTGATGTTTTATCAACTCCTTTGCTATCACCAATTCTCTGCAGTCTCTATCTCTACCCGTTAAATCTTTATACTATTGCTAATAACGGACACAGCTCTTAAGAAGTCTCCCGTCTCATACCTTCTTCACTGAGAAGGGCTCGTACGAGACGACTTTCTACACAAGTCTCGTATTTTCTCTGTCCGACTCTCTGACCCCAGACTTAACCGCTTAGCTCAGTCTATCATGTGATCTACTGGCAAAGTCTGAAACACACTCCCTTCATCTATTTTTCCAACTTCTTTTGACTTTTGCACACCTTCAAACGCCGTGTATCGGGACAAATAGACTTTAACTAGATTCCAACTCTGGTGGAGTTTAGTAGA
>SEYY01015166.1:0-5000 GCA_009176605.1 Armadillidium nasatum | reverse complement strand
CATCATCCGTGTTTCACAACCCATTCATTACAGATGGTAAGCACATTCACTCAAGCAATATATATATATATATATATATATATATATATATATATATATATATATATATATATATATATATATATATATATATATATATATATATATATATATATATATATATATATATATATATATATATATATATATTATATATATATATATATATATATATATATATATATTTATATATATATATATATATATATATATATATATATATATATATATATATATAATATATATATATATATATATAATATATAATATATATATATTATATATATAATTAATGTAATATAAAAAAAAAATATGATAATATAATGTAATCCATATAAATAATAATAAAAAATAAAAAAAAAAATAAAAAAAAAAAAAAATAATAATAATAATAATAATAATAATAATAATAATAATAATAATAATAATAATAATAATAATAATAATAATAATAATAATAATAATAATAATAATAATAATAATAATAATAAATAATAATAATAATAATAATATAATAATAATAATAATAATAATAATAATAATAATAATAATAATAATAATAATAATAATAATAATAATAATAATAATAATAATAATAATAATAATAATAATAATAATAATATAATAATAATAATAATAATAATAATAATAATAATAATAATAATAACAATAATAATAATAATAATAATAATATGTTTATGATGGAGATGTCTTAGATGATGAGAGAGACGACTACCAAAATAATGGAAAAAAAAATTTAAAGTTAGTAATATGAAAGGGGCATCATTTACCCTGTTGCCTAGCACCATTGCAAATGAGGACTTAACTGACCTTTTTCTTCCTCTGATTCTTTCCCCTTTTTTCCTACATCTTTTTATGTTTTTTTCTTTACTCCCCTTTTAATCCTTTCCTCTTTAACTTCATCGTAGTTCATCAGTGCCATGCAGACCATGTTGGATTTTCCAGCTATCTTCCTATCTGTTATCTTTAAGTTATTTCACGCAACGCTGTGCCTTTGCAAATCTTTTCTTTCATCCTATTCAGAGAGAGAGAGAGAGAGAGAGAGAGAGAGAGAGAGAGAGAGAGAGAGAGAGAGAGAGAGAGAGAGAGAGAGAGAGAGAGAGAGAGAAGAGAGAGAGAAAGAGAGAGGGAGAGAGAGAAAGAAAGATAAAGAGAGAGAAAGAAAGAGAGAGAGACAGACAGAGAGACAGACAGTCAGAGACAGAGAGAGAAAGAAATAAGAAAGAAAACGAGAGAGAGAAAGAAAGAATGAGAGAGAGAGATAAATTTTCATATTGTCATGACGTCATTTCATAAACAACGCCATCTACCGGCAAAAACAAGCAAAAGTTGCGTTTTTTCCTATTTATCTTTAAAACCAAGATAAGAACTTGTGATCTCCGGATGAGGAATTCAATACGGGATTATTAGTGAATAATATATGATTGAATCTGGGACTATATTCTTTCTTTGTATTTCTTTCTTTTCTTTTCCTTTTTCCTTTCTTTTTAACTTCGTCTTTTTTTCTATTTTTAATTTTTTTCTCTTTCTTTTTCTTCTTTTTTCTTTCCTTATTTCTTTGTTTGTTTGTTTCTTGTTCTCCTTACTTTCTTTCTTCCTTTGTTGTTGTTGTTGCTGTTTTTGTAGTTGTAGTTGTTGTTGTTGTTGTTGTTGTGTACATACGTTGTGTTTTGAGTCTTGTCAGCTATTAACCTGATTAATGAATTATTTGTGCTCAAGCTTTAGTGTAGTCTATACACGCCACTGGACTTTCCCCTCCATATGATAAGGAAAGCTAATAATAATAATAATAATAATAATAATAATAATAATAATAATAATAATAATAATAATAATAATAATAATAATAATAATAATAATGATAATAAACAATAATAATAGTTTTCAATTTCAATAGTTTATTCAGGAAAAGAACATTTATAATTTTACAATATTACAATAGGGTCTAATATTAAATACAAGATTAATATTTTGTTAGCTGTACAGTTCTGAAAAGGGTTTCTAAGGGGATACATATTGGTTCCTTTGAGTCCCATAGTTTAACAGATAAATAGTTCTTAAATTTATTTTAATAAACATTAAAATACAAATAAGATGCTTATAATACAACAAACAATAATAATATTAATAATATATAAAATAGTAAAGATAACAATAATAATGATAATTATTATAACAAAAAGAGAAAGGAAAAATTTCAAAGTTACTACTACTACTACTACTACTATAATATATATTATATATATATATATATATATATATATATATATATATATATATATATATATATATATATATATATATATATATATATATATATATATATATATATATAATAATATAATAATAATAATAATAATAATAATAATAATAATAATAATAATAATAATAATATAATATATATAATAATAATAATAATAATAATAATAATAATAATAATAATAATAATAATAATAATAATAATAATAATAATAATAATAATAATAATAATAATAATAATAATAATAATAATAATAATAATAATAATAACTAATAATTATGAAGATAATAATAAAGACAGTAATGGTAATAATAGAAATAATAATGACAGTAATAGGATTTTAGTATGATTCTACTACTAATTTCAGTGATAGTAATATAATTAATTAAAGATATTTCTAAGAATAGCGCTATTAACGATAAAACAATAATAATAATAATAATAATAATAATAATAATAATAATAATAATAATAATAATAATAATAATAATATAATAATAATAATAATAATAATAAATACTATCTCCAGCAGTAATAATTGTAAGTATAGTACAATAATATTGTTAGTGTATAATATCACTTCTATTATAGAAATATAATAATAATAATAATAATAATAATAATAATAATAATAATAATAATAATAATAATAATAATAATAATAATAATAATAATAATAATAATAATAATAAATAATAATAATAATAATAATAATAATAATAATAATAATAATAATAATAATAATAATAATAATAATAATAATAATAATAATAATAGTGCGCATGTATATGTTCATAATATATATCTTTTTATAAACATAAAAGGGAATAGATTTGGCTAGTTGAATTAGTATATACATATATTTCGCTAATTTATTTACTATTTATTTAGTTTGCTCTTTAAATATCAATTTCTCGTCAAATATTACTATTCCTGGTATTTATGCGTTCGAGGCTCTTTGTAATTTCGCTTCGTTTAATTAAAAATTGAAAATTGAAATCTTCTTTTATAGTTTTATTGCTGATAATAGGATATGACTTTTTTTTGTACGTTTAATGAAAGTTTATTTGAATTCATTCATGGCAATACTCCATTTAAAATATGCGAGGCCTTTATGAGAGCCTCAAGATTTTTATAGTTTATTAATATTGATATATCGTCCGCGAATGAGACAGAAAAAAAAGAGTCATGTGAGTTGAATAAGTCCTTTGTACATAGGGTAAATAATACTGGTCCCATGGTAGATTCTTGTGGCACCCCAGTCGTTACTAGCGATGTATTAGAGTGAAACTCCCTCAATTTTACATACCGAGGTGTTTTAATTATGTACGATCTAAACCACTGCAACAAGCTTTCGTCAATGTCTATCATATACATTTTCTTTAAAAGAAAGTCATGATCAATTAAATCAAATATTTTGGCAAAATCCACTAATAGTAGCACAGATGAATCTTTTCGTTCAATTTTTTCATATATTTTTTTCAGTTAGGCACACGAGAGCATCCAATGTTGATCTTTTTCGGAAGCCACACTGATAATAATTATTAAGAATGGTATTTAATCTCTCAAATATTTTACTAAGAGTGTGTGTAACCGAAATCGGTCTATAACTCAGAGGAACTGATCTATCTCCCTTTTTGTGAATCGGTGTTAGACGAGTTAGTTTGAAAATGTATAAGAACATACCCGTGTGAGGAGAGATATTAAATAGGTATTTTAATGGGAACAATATTATATTTGCTCTGTGTTTGAGGATGCTATTGATAATGGTGTGAATATCACATGTTTTATTTTTTAGACCAGAAATTGCGGTTTTAACTTATGAGTCCGAGATATTCACGAAGGAAAATCGCGAACCGCCATGTCTTAAGTAGGTTTCGAATGCGGTTTGAATAGGAAGTCTGTTTGCTGCGTTTTGTTTACCAATTTTTACGAGGTAATTTTTTTAAATTTTTTTTTTTTATTAAAAGTTCACATCTCACGGGCATTGCCCTATTCGAGGATTATTAAGTTCTTCCTCAATTTCTTTTTGTTTGTTTATTATTTTACTATTTGCATTTTATTTTTGTATATTAATGATTTCCGATTTATTTTTTATGATTAAGTTGTTAATTAGACCCCATGTTTTTTCAGAGTCCCTATGAACGTCATTAAATTTATTAATGTAGTATTTGTTTTTCGCTTTCTTAAGGACAATTTTTAATTGTTTATCGATGCTATTATACAATTGAAATGGTATAATTCATTCTATGTTTCCGGTAGAGTTTATGTTTATTTTTTGTCGAATTTTTTAAACCAGGTATCATCCAAGGGTTTTGAATTCTTTTTGTTCGTAATTGTTTTTTTTTTTCTGGGAAGATGCATTGTAACACAAGTTTAATGAGTTTTTAAAAATGTTGAATTTAGAATCAATATCCATTTCTTCATTCTATATTAATGAAAAGTCAATACTGTTTACCTTAATAACAAATAATCTCCTGCAGTTCTAGTTATCTATTCTATATTAAAACTGTAATAAAAGTTCACTTTTTATTAACATTAAATTTTATAAGACAGAGGTAATGGGGTGAAATAGATTTGATATCATAATCCAAATTACCCCATCCTCAATGTTATTTGTGCGGATAGAACCTAATAAACAGAACCCTTTCGAAATTATACATTAAAGAAAATAATGATA
>SEYY01015165.1:17500-21246 GCA_009176605.1 Armadillidium nasatum | reverse complement strand
TATTCCCAGAAACGAATTTTCTGTATACTTGCTTTAATCAATATTGAGGTATTTTTAAATGAAACATCTTTAGGAGCATCATCTGCAAGTTATCCATACATAAGTTATATAGAACATTCTACTAAATTATTCAGATGATGCGAAACAGTCCCATCTCCAGTCTTGTGGTTTTTACAGTTTTAAAGATGCTGAAAATCATCGACTTAAAAGTGCTAAAAACAGATACAACGTCTATGAATATTATGGAAGAATAAATGGGGACATATTCTCCCAAGAAAGGACTTATATTACCCAACGTAGACACAAGGATAAGACTTACAAGATCTAAGGCCTCATTTGCACTTAGGTGTATTGAGTGCATCTAATGCGACATCTGAAGCACCGAAACCCGAATTTCAGTTTTTGGATGCTTATTTATACGTAAGAAAAGTGAAATTAGCTCCTCAGAAACATTTAGAAATAGAGAAATCTCTTATTCAGACTACTGCGAAATATCCTATAAGAAGAATTGAGACTAAAATTATTTAATTTCACACAAGGATTATCAAATATAAGTATTTCCCGAATATAGCTAATGGCTCCCTTGCCACAGAAAGTTATTGTGGGGATTGTGGAACATGAAGCATATTCAGGCCATTATAAGAAATCTCCTTTTAAATTCACTCATTTTGGACTTAGAAGCCATCAGTTTACATGTAAACGGCCAAACTTACGGAAGAGACTATGAAATGCTGTACAATGGAGAACATTCTCTATGTTCGCGCCCATTTTACGATTTAATTTCAAACACTGTATCCTGTAATGATAACGGAACAGGCATTGATTTGAATTCATATGTTGGAGAATAGTAACTTGTATGCTTATGACCTTACACCGATCTTTCTGCTTCTAATAGTTATCATCTCAATATTGTAAGGAAAGGAACCTTAGGGCTAAGTTTAACATTTGGTAAAGCTCTGACTACATCTATATCTGTTATTGTGTATTTAGAACATCCACAGATTGTTGAGGTTGACAGAGTAACGAAACATTATCTTGAATTATTAAATAAAAGATGAATGAAGAAGAACTTCAATTTGTATTTAAGAATCAGAAGAAATTCATTGGCGTATTTGCCTGTGATGAGCTCCCATCAGTAAAAATGAGTTCGGGATCCGCTCTCATTTTTAACACGTCACCAAGAAGTATGACTGACGGTCACTGGATTCTATTTTTAAAAATAAAAATAATGAACTTTATTTTATTGACTCATTAAACTAGATTTTATACTAGAAGAATATTATGTAACTAGCTTTTTAAAAAATAACAATGTTCGAAATATCAAGACACTACCTTTCGCTGTACAACCACGAAGGTCAAGGCTTTGTGGTTTATACGCTGTATATTTTCTTTCGAAGTTTTTTAATAATAAGCCCTTTGAAAAAATTATAAGTGTATTTAATGTTAAAAACCTGATTTTAAATGACTTCATACTCCTGAATAATGTGGAAAATACGATAAAATAATGCTTTCCTGTATATATATATATATATATATATATATATATATATATATATATATATATATATATATATATATATATATATATATATATATATATATATATATATATATATATATAATATAACTTCTGTAAATAATTAAAAAAATAAAAAAAAAAAAAAAAAAAAATTTTTCTTTTTCAACTTTTTAAATATTACCCTATTGTGTGTGTGTGTGTGTGTGTGTGTGTGTGTGTGTGTGTGTGTGTGTGTGGTTTACGTTAAACGTATGACTGGCATTTTAGATTGTTTTAGAATACGTGTCCACTGATGAATACTATATATATATATATATATATATATATATATATATATATATATATATATATATATATATATATATATATATATATATATATATATATATATATAAAAAATAATAGGATATTATTTAGTTTTAATAATTAAAAATAAAGATAAAAGCGATATCTGGCAATTTTAGAGGATTAAAGCGTGGTTGCCCATTTTTAAATTCTATATTTCATGCTGGAATCGAAATATAATAAAATATATATATATATATATATATATATATATATATATATATATATATATATATATATATATATATATATATAGAATGATAAACATGGTGGTGTTTAAAAGATAAAGATTTCGTTATCGTATAACACGTGGCTTAAAATGTTTTTGTGTACGACTTTAAAAACTGAAATGATTATATATATATATATATATATATATATATATAATATATATATATATATATATATATATATATATATAATGTTATTATTGATTTTAACGATTTCATATCCAACGTGGAAATCCTCGTGCTTTTAGTTGCTTTTGTTTTAAGATGGTGAAATGTGTAAAAACGGTGCATGGACTTTAAAATATTTTTTTTTTTTTTTTAAAATTTATAATTATATATATATATATATATATATATATATATATAATATATATATATATATATATATATATATATATATATATATATATATATATATATATATATATATATATATATATATATAGCGTGTAATTGTATTTATTTATTTATGATTTATAATATGAAAAATGTGTGTGTGTGTATGCTTTGAAATAGCCCTATGACTCGTCATTTTAGAATATGAGCCCTACTGTCGAACTTATATATAGTAAGAATAGATATCTCCGATATCTGATTATCGATAAATAAATCGATATATAGGTATTTTAGCGTTATAATGCCTTTAAATGCGTGAAAGTTTCGATATATCGATATATATCGCTACTGCATCTGTCTAGTAGCTGAATATAAAACAAATCAGTCTGAAAAATATATTAAAATTTAAATATATATATATATATATATATATATATATATATATATATATATATATATATATATATATATATATATATATATATATAATAAAAAATTGGATTTTAAAAAAAGTGACTTGAAAAAATATTTATTCATAATAAATAATAAAATAAATAATAATAATAATAATATTACTCGTGTTGGTGGAATAAAGATAAAAAAAAAGAGGTATCTGATAACTCCATCTTAAAAGTTGATGTCTCATGCAGGGTTTGAAGTGAAAATGGAGAGTAAGAATAGATATCACCGATATCTGATTATCGTTAAATAAATCGATTTATAGGTATTTTAACGTTATAATGACTGTAAAATGCGTGAAAGTTTCGATATATCGATATATATCGCTACTACAGCTGCCTAATAGCTAAATATAAAACAAATCAGTCTGAAAAAATATTTTAAAATTATATATATATATATATATATATATATATATATATATATATATATATATATATATATATATATATATATATATTATATATATATTATATATACTTTGAGAAGTCTGTGGAGGGTGAGGAGGCTGTAGAGGCCCCGCTACAGGGGTATGCTACCCCTAGCCCCTCTGATCCGATAGGCTCTAGAGGGTCTACAGGGTCTACAGGGTCTACAGGGTCTATGTAATTACACGAAAACATCTTAAATATTTATTTAAAAAGAAAAATATTAAAGTTTTTTGCTAAAATTATTTAAAATAAATTGAAATTTAAATAAAATTAATAAATTTTTTTGAAATTTAATGAAAAATAAAAAAAAAAAAAAAAATTAAAATATTATGATATTTTTTAGTGAAAACTTATACCTTCAATACTTTGAGAAGGCTGAGGATGCTGAGGAGGCTGTAGAGGCCCCCGCTACAGGGGGTGTGCTAA
>SEYY01015165.1:7500-10000 GCA_009176605.1 Armadillidium nasatum | reverse complement strand
TTTTTTTTTTTTTTTTTTTTTTTTTTGGTTTTTTTTAAAAAAACCATGGTTTTTTTCTACCCTGATATATATATATATATATATATATATATATATATATATATATATATATATATATATATATATATATATATATATATATATATATATATTTAATGTTTATTAATATATTAATATCATGATGTTTTTATTTAATTTGCTTTGTTTCGTTTTTTTTCATATTTTTCATATTTTTCATATTTCACATCTCCCTCTCAAAAATCCCTTCCAACTTTCCTATCTTCTTCGATGGCTCTCCTGTCTCATCTGTGAATAACATTAACATTCTTGGTATAAACATAAATACTAAATTGTCTCTGTGTTTTGGCCTTTCTATTTGATAGTTGGAAAGTTTTCGCTCTGAATTCTAGAAACGATTTGAATATAAAGGAAAGTAATTTTACTAAGATATTAACCAAATTAAATAATATTTAATTTCAGCTCAAGGTTGCTTTAATTTGTGACGGTTCATGCGTGAAGGCGAATAAAAAACTGAAGTCAATTGAAAAGAACTATTACCGTTAAAGTGTGTTATGCAAATTATATTATTAATGTATTATTTAAAGGATTTGTAACCCCAAAAAAAATTATTGCCAACAATTTCAGCAATATTTCCATTTTTTTTTTTTATCTATGATATTGTTTACTTATTGTATCATTCTTTTGCTTACTGTAACTGCGAAGTCTCAACATATGAATTGCGTCACGTTTGTAGAATTCTATCATTAATCATCAATTGCGTCATATCAATAAACTGCACTAAGTATGATTTACAAGAAAACTGTTAAAGCACTGGGCCCTAGTACAAGTAATGGACGAATTCCCCCCAAAAAAACTAAGAGTTCGCAATAATATTATTTCACGTAAACTAACATTAATATTTGACGGGAATACTCTTAGCAAAATTGCTGTCATGTAGATAATTTATAGAAATGAAAAGGATCTAAATCTTGATCCAGAATAACTTTCATTGAATTGAACTAGTATTCAACAAGAGCATTAAACGTCAACATTAAGAAATGTATTCAATAATAGAAAATTCATTTCAACAAGAAATAATACTGACCTTTTATTAAGACAGTAAACTTATACGTGATTGTCAGATTGGTAGAAGGTAGGTAGACTTGCGATTTTGATATCGACAATGGGTATTAGCAAGTTACTGGATGATCAAAAGATAACCAGTAGAATTGTGAAGGCCAGTGCTCAAGATGTTTCACAGTTTATTTTATTCTATACTGTAAAAAGTATAATGCTATTTGTAATTGAAATATGAAATTATTGGATAAATTATGTTTTGATACTACTGGAATCAATATTGAAGAATTCTCAGAAGCATTATTAAATTATTAAATAAATCGTCTGCTGTTATGCTTTGTATGACGTCATCATATTTTAGAGAATGCATTAGGAAAAAAAACTTTTTCGTCAGAAATTCAACGTTTGTCGATATTAAAACAGAAATCACTTCTTTCTATGAAAAGCAACTTATGTATCATCAGCCTACGCAAAACTATAGTGAGTTGTTGGAATTGACAATGGTCTTTCTAGGAGAAAAATAACCCAATAACGAACACTTAGAGCTAAAACTCAGGCTCTTTACATTTCAGAAGACATTTCAGCTTAAAAGTCTCGATATTTAGATCCAAGTTTCATGTTCTTAAAGGAGTTTCAGAGATTAAGAGAAATTACGCAAAAAGGTTATTATTACATTATGTTTTTTGGCTCCATAATCTTCAACAGGAACCAGGAATGACTTGAGGCCTCTTCGATAACTACAAACATATAATAACCATAAGATAAGTGTTTCAGAAGTGAGTAAATAATGTTTTAAACACACTGAGAAGACACCTTTGATATCTGCTCGAAATCTTAAATTTTCTCCTCACTTTGATTTGGAAATAATAATAATAAAAAAATAATTTGAACCATGGTAGAAGTATTGTTAAAAGTGAAAAGAACAGAATTATTTCAAAAAATCTCAAATTGATCTACCAACGTAATGCAACTAAGTCAATGATATTTGTAATTAAGATGAGCAGAAATGTATTTAACTTTTTAATTAAAGATTCTCAAATGTGAGAGAAAAGAAAATATTTCATGGTTGCTTTTAGCAATAGTTCACTCAATAGTTACAGTAAAAGATCATTTAGAAAGAGGTGCTACTTAATAACTAGAGAAATTCAGAATCAGAAAGTTACAAGAATGAGAATCTACTCTAAAATGTTCTTCAAGTTATAGAGAGAAAAAGCAATATATATATATATATATATATATATATATATATATATATATATATATATATATATATATATATATATATATATATATATATATATATATATATATATATATATATATATATATATATATATATATATATATATATATATATATATATATATATATATATATATATATATATATATATATATATATATATATATATATATATATATAT
>SEYY01015164.1:7500-15000 GCA_009176605.1 Armadillidium nasatum | reverse complement strand
ATATATATATATATATATATATATATATATATATATATATATATATATATATATATATATATATAATAGTTCAACTATTATAAATCAGTGCTATTACAATAGTCATTGCATTCAGAATAAGTAATGATTGTCATTAGTTAAAATAAAATTGGTTTTGCATATGCAGGTTCAATATTTAAAAAAAAAAAAAGAAATTATCTCTGAACTTTGCTCATTTTAAAAGACTATAAATAAAGGTATTGCGTGCTAACTACTATTTTAAATTATATACGAATGTTAAATTTATCTCCCTTTGCATACCTTCAAAATTTTATTATCCTATTTCCTCAATGTTATCGGAAAAAATTCAATCAAAAATTGTCACGGTGTCTAAATTTTTTTTTTTTTTTTAAAAAAAAAAAAAAAAAAATTTTTTTTTAACCATTTAAAAAATTTATCGTATGTGTGTTGATGTAGCATTTTGTGTCTTTAAGTCTCTTTAGACTGTACTTAAATACCCTGATTGATCAAAGTGCAAAAGATTAATGTTCACGTTCACAGATGCAAATGTTTTAAGCTAATAAACAAATGACATGCATAGATATTTCTCATATATTAAATCTATAACAATCATTTAAATTTTCATTTTTTTTTATTTTTTTATATTTTTTTTTTTTTTTTAAGTTTTATTTAAAACTACAATTATGTTTAAAAATAAAGTTTTACTAAAGGAAGGTAGCATTCTAAGAAAATGTTTAATAGGAAAAAAAAAAGAGATTGGATATATATATATAATATAAATAATATAATATAATATATATATATATATATATATATATATATATATATATATATATATATATATATATATATATATATATATATAT
Organism: Armadillidium nasatum; assembly: GCA_009176605.1. Classification (NCBI taxonomy): domain Eukaryota; kingdom Metazoa; phylum Arthropoda; class Malacostraca; order Isopoda; family Armadillidiidae; genus Armadillidium; species Armadillidium nasatum. The sequence continues at coordinate 14,134 of SEYY01015164.1, read as the reverse complement.
ATATATATATATATATATATATATATATATATATATATATATATATATATATATATATATATATATATATATATATATATATATATATATATATATATATATATATATATATATATATATATATATATATATATATATATATATATATATATATATATATATATATATATATATATATATATATATATATATATATAATAGGGTGGATCAAATTTGTTTTCCAGAAACTATGGTGTTCACGGACGTCAGGATGATGTTGTAACATTGTATGTTAAATTATAGGGTTGTGCGACCCCCCCCCCCTTTGAAAAATTAGAAAAATTAATAACAAAATGTGTTCTTTCTTTTAACATTAGCTCAGAAGCTGATAATAAGGTATAAGATATATTCTTACATGCGCAGACATCAAAGACATGCACACAAATTTCAATCCCCCTCAACTTTAAGAGAAAATGCAAAAGGGATCAACAATACTTATAAATTTCATCCATTTATTATTTATTTTATATATATATATATATATATATATATATATATATATATATATATATATATATATATATATATATATATATATATATATATATATATATATATATATATATATATATATATATATATATACATTAGATGTGATTTATAAACAATGTATAAAAGAAAGTTATTAACATACAAATTGTCAAAAAATAAGCAAAAACCCGAGCGAACTTCTTAACCATTTGCATTTAATAAATTCTAAATAGTTATTGGGACCAATGTTTTTTGCTGTTCGAATTCCTTAAGTTCTTTCCTGGACTGTATTACATTCAAAATAAACTCATGTCTCTTTTCATTTCCAATTCTTACTTGTGACACTTGTGTATCTACATTTACTGCATGTTCTACACCCTGGTTGTTGCACGGAAACAAAACAGTGTTAATAGGCTCATTTACAAATTGCTTTATTTCGTGAATTGAATTGTTAAATCCTTTAAAACAGGTGGCTGGGTGACTGTTTACTTTTCCCAATCAATCATATTTGAATATTCAACAGCTTTGAAGTCTTGTGTTTTAGACAGTTCAAAAATTCTTGCATTGCAATTCTTTGCTCTTGCTTGAATAATTCGCTGAACACCTAAACCTCTTATCTTTTTTTTTGTGTCCGCTAACATCGTAAGTAATACATTTTCAGGATGAGCAAAGTAGGAGTTGTTTCTTAGTATACGCTTAATAAGAATAGCATGTTTGTTGTCCACATTTTTATATATATTATATTTACTAGATTTTGAAGAGCTTTGCTTGTTTTTTTTGTAGAAACGTATAACCGTAAGATCCTGTTAGCTTTTGTTAGCCATCTGGCATGATAAAGAGTGATTGGAGATTTCTTGGCTAATGATGGGATATATTCCCTGATTTTACACTAATGCATATTTCATACAAATATTTTTGGTTAGTGCAAATTTGCTTAACGATATCTTCTGGGATTTTTTCAAGGTTGTTGTTTGCAAGTTCAAAATCAACTATCTTCATCTTATTTACATCTTCTTCAATTTTATTTCCAGTGATATCCTTAAAGTTATTCTTTGCGATGGGACTCCAGTTAACACTGGAATATGTGTCTGAATGGAAGTTCATTTGCATGTAAGAAACAAATTAACCACTGTATCGGTCTTTCCAAATATCAGTTCAAATCAGCCTCAAAACTCCATTAACTCTTCCAGTGTTAACTGGAGTCACATCGCAAAGAATAACTTTAAGGGAAATCTTGCTATTAGAATCAATTAAGGAAGTTGTTATTTCATCAGTAATACATCGGGCATTGGCAGAATTTGGTGTAACATGAGTCATGTAAATATCATTAGGTTCTTTTAAAATATTATAATGTTTTTCCAATTCAGTTCCATCTTCTATTTTAGATTGATATTCATTCATAACATCAAAGTTTAATCCTGTGTTGGTTGAATGGCTAAATATTTCTACTGCCCGTATACTTCTACTTCTTCTGCTGCGGCTAACACTCCTACCGCTGCCGAGACTTACAACAGATTCAACTTTTAAACTTTCCAATTTTCCTTGCGTCCTTCTTCTCGCCCCTGTTACTGCTTTATCAATTGTCCCAAGTTGATTTTTCATTTTTTTTTACCTAAAAAGTATTATCATTCAATAATAGATATTCTAATTTTGCATCTATAATTGACTTCTTTCCAGTTTTTTATCATACCAGTTGGATGTGCAAATGTCAAACATCTTTTCATATTATTTTACTTCACTTTCAAACTCATCCTTTTGTCTGTTTTGTGAGATCTATATTTAGTTTTGAAGCTTGATCTATAAGCCTTTGAACACTTAAATGTATTTTATCAAGTGTTATGGTTGGGAAGGAAAACTTTCACCAGATGGATTCCACGTCCCTTGCAACCATTCTATAACCATCTTAAGCTGTTACAGAACCCTTTCGAAAGTACTTGCTCTCTATTCATAACAAATAGATAATGCCTAGCAATATCTGCTGAATATGATATTTACAGAAATTTGCTTTCAGCATCCCCATTTGTGCATGTGTGTATTTATGTGTGTGTATGTATGTATGTGTATGTGTGTGAGATTGAGTGTGTATGAGATTGTGTGTGAATATGTTGTGTGCCTTAAATAGCTAAGCAGAAGATCGGGAGCAAATTACATATGAGACACTTTGAGATTGATTTTAGAATCGAAAATAACGTAAAAGTGGGGTAATGTGTGCGAGGGGTAGGGGAGGTTGTATTGCTTTAAAATTTGGCACACAGTATCAGCGTAGTTTTGACCCACCCTAATATTTATATTATATTATATATATATATATATATATATATATATATATATATATATATATATATATATATATATATATATATATATATATATATATATATATATATATATATATATATATATATATATATATATATATATATATATATATATATATATATATATATATATATATATATATATATATATATATATATATATATATATATATATATATATATATAAACTCAATAATAATAATAATAATAATAATAATAATAATAATAATAATAATAATAATAATAATAATAATAATAATAATAATAATAATAGTAATAATAATTATATAATAATAATGTAATGTAAGATAATAATAATGAAATATAATAAGAAAGTAAATTAAAAATTATTTTGAAAAAAGAACGAAAGTTAAATTTTTGGTTGCTATTTGCTGAAGTGTTTTATAAGTTCGTTAATTAAGCTCTTTCTTCCCTTCTCTTCATTCTTAAATTTAAACAAATTCGAAAGTGTTCAACGAATGATTAAAAGGATGCTGGAACATTAAAATTATCATTTCTATTTAATTAAGTAATTAAAAAAAAAAAAAAAAAAAAAAAAAAAAAAAAAAAAAAAAAAAAAAATAAAAAAAATATATTAATATATACATATATATATATATATATATATATATATATATATATATATATATATATATATATATATATATATATATATATATATATATATATATATATATATATATATATATATATATATATATATATATATATATATATATATATATATATATATATATATATATATATATATATATATATATATATATATATATATATATATATATATATATATATATATATATATATATATATATATATATATATATATATATATATATATATATATATATATATATATATATATATATATATATATATATATATATATATATATATATATATATATATATATATATATATATATATTATACCCACAACCTTTCCTACAATACTAGTGTGGTGTCTATCGCAGGTCACATCAAACCAAAACCAAATACTCACCCCTTCACCAATCTTTTCCATCGCCTGTCAACCGCACACCCTTCTTCCAATTTATCCCTTTGTCCCATAACAACTCCTTGACATTACTCATGCAACTTTCCCTCGATCTCCCCTGTCTCTCTCACCCTCTACTTCTGAAACAAATACTTTTTTTACCATTCTCTCTTTCTGTCACCCTACAAACACGTTATAATCATCTGGGCATACTTTGTTAAGCTCTCTAAATCATTTACTCCTTCTCCATCCACACATTTCCTTTATTCCAAAATTTATGATTCTTTCCCTTCTACCAATATCACAAACCGCTCTCAGACATTTCATTTCGAAAATTTCTATTATTTTTTTCTTCCTGCGTTTAGCTTCCATACTTCGCTCACATATATAACCACCAGTATACAAGCATCCTTAAACATTCTCACCTTCACCTCTCTTGGTAACCTTCCTCTACCCGAAATATCACTCAAAAAAATCAACACCTTCTCCCCTTCTCTTATTCTATGGCGAACTTCATCAAAACTCCCAAACTCCCCAAAAATTACCTCCAGTTACTTAAATTAAATGACTCTCTTTTTAATCTCTCCTTATCCATTTAATTTTTAAATTATCTCCCTCATCCACATCCCTCTCCCCTTCCTCCCCATTTGTCATCCACAGAACTTTGCTCTTATCCGCATTTATGAGTAAATGCGGATAAAAGTAAAACCTTTTACAAACTCATCGAAAAATACTTTCAAATTTTCCTGTTATCTCAGCCAAAGTGATATATATATATATATATATATATATATATATATATATATATATATATATATATATATATATATATATATATATATATATATATATATATATATATATATATATATATATATATATATATATATATATATATGTTTGTGCTATTGTTAACGTATATGGATATGCAAATATATATGCATATGGCCAATATAAATTTTGATATCTCTATAAACCTTTATTCCTTATATGCATGAAAGGTGCGTATTTTTTTTATTTTTTTATTTACTTATTTATTTATATTTTTTTATAGGGTTTTTCATTAAATGTAAAAGCAATTGTGTATCTTCAAGAACAGATATAAAATAAGAACCTTATATATATATATATATATATATATATATATATATATATATATATATATATATATATATATATATATATATATATATATATATATATATATATATATATATATATATTATAAAGTCAAGGTCTGGTGTGGTTTTTGTAAAAATAGGCATTTAAAGAAAATTTACTTTCAGATTCATTATATATTATTATTATTATTATTATTATTATTATTATTATTATTATTATTAATTTTATTAATTATTATTATTATTCATTATTATTATTATTATTATTATTATTATTATTATTATTATTATTATTATTATTATTATTATTATTATTATTATTATTATTATTATTATTGTTGCTATTATTACTCATTTTTATTATGTGATTATTTTTTTTTATATTATTATTATTATTATCATAACTATAATTATAATTATAATTATTATCATTCTTATTACTATTATTCTTACTATTATTAGTTATTATTAATATTTATGGTCAGTATTTATTATCATTTTTGGTATTGTTATTATTATTATTTGATTAGAATTATTTTTAATTTTTGCTAATTTTTTTTTTTCATGTGATATAAATAATTAACTAATATTTTCCCCTCTTAACGAAAAACATATTTCATTAATATTCCAAATGTCCCTCTCTATTTAAATATAGACCTTCGATATTTGCATATTTGATTGCAGTATTTGAAAAGTTTTATTATTCTCCAATGGTTTATGCTTTTACATTGACTCTCTGTTGGTCTGTATATATATATATATATATATATATATATATATATATATATATATATATATATATATATATATATATATATATATATATTATATATATATATATATATATATATATATATATATATATATATATATATATATATATATATATATATATATATATATATATATATATATATATATATATATATATATATATATATATATATATATATATATATATATATATATATATATATATATATATATATATATATATATATATATATATATATATATATATATATATATATATATATATATATATATATATATATATATATATATATATATATATATATATATATATATAATATATATATAATATATATATATATATATATATATATATATATATATATATATATATATATATATATATATATATATATATATATATATATATATATATTTGAAGTAAAGGAAATAAATAATGAATTAGCTGATTAAAATAAAATAAAATGCTCACTTGATTCCAAAAAATTGAAATATTTTAATTTGAAGGTAAAACAATTGAAAATTTATGAAAAGTGTGAAAATATTTTAAACTCCAAGGAGAAGAAGAGAAATATGTACTAAAAACTTATGATTTGAAATGAATAATTATATATATTTATTGTCAATGTAAAGAAAAAAGCAGGTCACGTGATTAAAGGAGACCAAAAATTAAAGTCAATAACAAGCAATTTTTCTGGTTTCACATGATAGAGAAAATATGAATTTAAAATAGATTTGATCAAGAAAAAGATTAAAGATGGGATATGTTTAGGAAAACACTAGGAAAGATGGTACAGAGTGATAAGATGAGGAAAAAGAAAAATCAAGGTAGGATGAAACAATAAAGAAATCTGAACAAGAATTTTTTCTCCTAGATTGGAAGTTTAAGCAAAA
>SEYY01015164.1:0-2500 GCA_009176605.1 Armadillidium nasatum | reverse complement strand
TTTATCAAAGTTAAATTTAGTTAATTAAAGCTATTTCTGTCTTTGAAATATTTAATGCAGTATATTAATAACTTCATTAACATAAGATTATAAACAACTCTGTCTCAAAGGATTAATAGTAATTTTACATCAAGGGTCGGTAAATTTTTTTAATTTATTTTTAAATTGCAGTTGTATTTCGTTGAAACTCTTTTTAAATAAGAATAATAGGAATTACAATAATAATAATAATAATAATAAGAATAATAATAATAATAATAATAATAATAATAATAATAATAATAATAATAATAATAATAATAATAATAATAATAATATGCATAATAATAATAATAATAATAAAAATAATAATAATAATAAAAATTAAAAATAATACTTGTAAAAAAATAATATTTATAAAATCGCAAAATAATTCATTGATTTATATATTTGCTTTTATTTTTCATTTTTAAAAAAAAAAAAAAAAAAAAAAAAAAAAAAAAAAAAAAAAAAAAAATAATAATAATAATAATAATAATAATATATAATTAATAATAATAATAATAATAATATAATAATGCCTATTACATATATATTATTATTATTATATTATTATTTATTTATTATTATTATCATGTTATTTATAATATAATATTTTATTATTATTATTATTATTATAGCCTAAGCCAATAAATAAACTTTCTTTATCATTCAGAATTCGACTGAAATATCCTCGTCACAAAGTCATTCATTGATAATTTAATTTACTTTTCAAAACATATTTAATTATGAAATAATTATTAATTAAAATAATTAATATTTTTAGTTATTGAATGATTATCATTCTTATGGTAGATTTAAGCTGGTAACCATATTCATATCTAAGTGTTTATATTAAAATGTACTAAATTATTTTATATTAATTGATTAATTAATTAATTATTAATAAAAATGATGTGAAAAGTTCTTGCATGGATTACTGATTAGATAATAAATTAAATATAAATAGTGGAACCATCCTTTATAACACTTATTTATTGTGAAGAAAATATAAGAGAATATATTTCTGAATTTGCTTAATAAAAAGTTAAAAGAAAGAAACTTCAAAAAAAAAAAAAAAAAAAAAAACTTTTATTTAGGTTATATTATTTGGTTAACATTATCTGAATCACAATTTATGTGTTGTTTCTGTTGAGTGATTTTTTTTTTTTTTTAAATTTTGGTCAGTTTGTGGTTAACAGAAGTCCTGCACCACAATAATGTTAACTTTGGACAAAATGTTGGGTTTATTTTTATTTATTTATTGTTTTTTTTTTTTTCTCTCTCTCTCTCTTATCATCTTTATTCTTCCTTTTCTCTTTCTTCTCTTCTTCTTCTCTCTCTCTCTCTCTCCTTTCTCTCTCTCCTCTCTCTCCTCTCTCTCTCTCTCTCTCTCTCTCTCTCTCTCTCTCTCTCTCTCTCAAATGCTTTTCTTTTATAATAAAAGCTAAATTGTACATTTTTAATTAAGACATCATCTTTTATTGCTTATTCAAAAAATTTATTAATTTCAGGCTATTATTTGAGAACTACCCGAATGACCTGTTGACATCAAAAGTCCAAATTCATTTAAATATCGTTACCTATATATTCTGTCTAAGCAATAATAATTTGAATCTCAAAAATGACAATATTTTGAAACGAATATTTGAAAATAACATCAATTAGAAATGAAAAGATTTAGAAGGGAAAAACCTCTCTCTAATATGTTTTCTTCTTTGCAAATTTAATGCAGCTAAAATTCTTTTGAATGACTTAATTTTAAAATGTAGAAATTTTCTAATCTTTCAGACTCTTAATTTGAAGTTGGTTTAGACTTTGGAACATCCTTTCTGAGGAGTGGAATTGTTTCTTCTACAGATGAAAATTTAGATAAGGGAATTTCGACCATTGATTTATTTAAAGGAGATTTTAGGAGATAGTAAAGTCACTTATAATCAGAATGTGAAATTTATGGCATAGAATTTTCATTAATATTTTTAAAATTATTATTATTATAATTATTATATATTATTATTATTATATATTATTTTATTATTTTTTATATTTTACTATTTTTACTATTTTTATTATTTTATGATTATATTATTATTATTTTATTATTTTGCTTGTTTCAAGTATAATTTATTATCATTTTATACTATTATTATATTTTACAATATATATTATTAAAGAATTATATTATTATTATTATTATTATTATTATTATTATTATTATTGCTTTTACGAGTAGAAATTCTATTATTATTTTAGTGTTATTAGTGTAATTTATTTAAAATTTACATTAATTAATTACTCATAACCGTGTTGCAAATATTGATTCTCCATTAATTAAGCAAATAAATATAAAATTTTCTAATAATTAGAATTAAATACCTCTCTTCACTTAGATGAAATTATCTACAGAATATTGAATTAATTTTCCAAATATTTTTGTATTTTTGTACTTCAAATTTAAAAATTATAATTTTCATTAAATTTC
>SEYY01015163.1:0-17341 GCA_009176605.1 Armadillidium nasatum | reverse complement strand
AGAGTCTACGCAAACGTGCATATTTCATTTATAAAACACTTTCGTTACGTTCATTGAAGTGTCTACTTGCTGCGGATTTTTCCTGGAACTAAAATGGTCAATGAAAATGAAACCTAGGACCCCCTATTTTAGATTCTTTCCGAGTTATGTTTCAAATACGGGCTTTATTTTTACATAAAATTAATTTTTTTTTCACTAAATTCATTCGCTTATTCTAGATTTAATTATTTATATTCAATTATATTAATATTTAATAATGATTCGAGTGTAAAAACAGTTCAAAATGCTTGCCGTGCCAAAGCTGTCCCATTCAATCTGGAAAATGTTAAAAATAATCATTAAATGACCATTTTTTTCTTTCTAAAATATCTTAATACATTTATTTGTGACTTGAACATCAATAATTATATTGTATTTACTAAGTTTAAAAAAATATCCTCAAATTAGAAGACAATTTTGATATTGCCTAGACCTAATTCTCTTACATATGTGTCCCTTAGACATACTAGACAGATGAAATAGTGATTTTTTATTTTAAGAAATTATGGTTCCATGTGTTCCTTGTCATTATCAGTTTAAAAATTTCACTATTTCAGCTGCCGTCAATTTCAAAATCACCTTTGAAATTTGGTTGTAATATGTCATTTCTAAGAGAGTCTAATTACTTGTTAAAAATTACCCCATTTTACTATATATATATATATATATATATATATATATATATATATATATATATATATATATATATATATATATATATATATATATATATATATATATATATATATATATATATATGAAAATGAAGTTTGTGCATAGGTTTGAGTAAAGAATAAGACAATGGTTTGATCACTTTTCATAAATAAAGATCTTGATATTTAGAGTCATTTCTACATAGCAAGTTGATTAATATTTTTTTATTTTAAATATCAATTAGTCAATAAGGACAGTAAGTGGCTACATGGCCTATCAATGACTTCCTAAATCCCAGCTCATTGCTCTAGACCTTTGAGTGGTTATGAATTACTTTCTGTGCATATTGATAATTATTAATATTAATGTCAATATTGATATCATCATTGATCTTCATACATACATATACCAAAAAAAAAACTGGCCTTGATGTGAAATAATAAAGTAATTTATTAATAGTGAAAACTGGTATTGCAATGTTTACCTACTTTTATTAAAGTTTTTGATAATTGTTTAGTTCATGTTAGGAAATTTTTTTTTTAAAACCATAACAACTATGAATTCAAATTAAACACATATCAATTAAAAAGGTCTTAATAAAGCCTAGTAGACCTCCAAAAAATAAATATGGTAATTATTTGATCCTGTATAATCTCTCTGTGTTTTCACTATATTGAAAATAAAGACAAAATATGCTAAAATGTAAGTAATATAAATACATAATAAAAAGAAAAACCTTTTAAAAAAAAAAAAATTCTACTCTGAATGGTGAAGCAATTGTTCTTCGACTATCTTTCATTTGTATAAAAATAATTGAATACCAGGTTACCATATTTGTCCTTCAGCTGTTTATTTTCTGAAATGGACAGTAATACAAGGTTGTCAGTATATAAAAAAGAATGGAAGTAGGCAATACGATGATACCATATATATATATATATATATATATATATATATATATATATATATATATATATATATATATATATATATATATATATATATATATATATATATATATATATATATGAGCATGTTGATATTTAAGCTATTATCATTTTTTTTTAAAGTTCTGAAAGAGCAACATATGCTAGGTTAGGCCTCTTAGATGGATGTAGGCATAATTTTTATAGGTTAGACCTCTTTGCTGGCCATAGGCATACTTTTTACGATTCAAGTCAAGGTTAGGTTAAGAACTAATTTGTTATATTTTAAAACATTTTAAGACCTAATATACTAGTTCAACTTTAGTTATCTATTTTCTATTTTTTTAAAATATAGAAAATGGAAATGTCAGAATGTTGTTAAATACAGATTTGAAAATAGAAATAAAGGACAGTCAATTTCGTATTCGCAACAAAAAATTTTATTAAATTTTTTTCCTTGTTTTATTTTTTTAAATGACTTTTCTGTAAAGTAAAAGTGTTTTTAGAATGCATCTCTCATATTTTGACTTTATTATTTCCAATATATATATTGAAAATACAGAGATTATGCTGGATCATATTATTACCATAAATAAATAAAACAAAATATGACCAACAATATTGATGAAGAATTTTTTTGTATTGCCCTACCATTAACAGGTCAAGGTACGGGGGATAATACCCTCCCTAAATATACATTTGTATGCCATGTATTTATGTCTACTTGGTTTTTGTTTCTCATTATGACCTTAATTGATCTGCATTCAATTTGTGTTCACAGATGTTATAGTTTAAAAATATTCATTTCCTACCATGAAAAAGCAATTACATTCTTTTAATTATTTAGAAAATTCCAGTAAATATTTCTTGAAATGAATGAAATTCCACAGTTTTCTGTGTCCTTGTGAATTTCATATTCCTGTCAATTTGTTCTATATAATCTGTCCCAAATTGCTGGAAGAAGGACAAAAGTAAATATAAATATTTGGCATTTAAAATGACTGTTGTTGATGGCAATTTATCAATTTAGATATCACTTAATATTGATTTATCAAGATTTTGTTTAAAAAATTTGTAAAAGTGTTAATACTGGATTACAAGCATGACAGAGGAACATATTATCAAATATGCAGCGTTCAAATTATATTACCCAACTTGCACAATGATTTTTTTTGTTTTTACATCATCATCACCACCACTCACTGGCCAAGCCTTATTCAAGGAGTGGGTGACAATGACCTAAGCATTCAATGGCAAATAGTCATACCCATTGTATGTCAGTAATTCATATTTATTGGCATTTAAATGTTTATCACCTATATTTTAAACTTTCAAAATTTAGAAATTATTTCCTGTGAATATTTCTTGATATAAATGAAATTCCAGTTTGCAGTGCCCTACTACACTTAAACTATATATATATATATATATATATATATATATATATATATATATATATATATATATATATATATATATATATATATATATATATATATATATATATATATATATATATATATATTAAAAATATGGGTACTTTTGGGTTTCATTTTCTTTTTAAAATTGTCTTGTCATTGAAGGACAAAAATAAATATAAGCAACATTTTTATTGGATTCATGAAAGGATTTGACATTGAAAAAAGGTGCTGTTGCGAGAAATATATCAATTTATCAGTATGTGGTTTCTAAAACTTTTTTAGCAAATTTATTATTACTAGAGTACATGTATGACAGAGGAGTATTTTCTAAAGGGTCTGAACCTTTGCCTCTGGCACTCCTTGACATGTGAGTGGTGGTGAAATATATTTTATAATTAAAATATCATACTTTTTGAATTTTGATAATTGAAATAACACAAATGTTTTAAGTTTTTTTTTTTTTACGCAATTATTTCCATAAAACAGTGTAAAAAGTACATTAAAAATAAAATGTGAGACCTATAATGACAAAAAATTTTTTTTATTTAGACACAATCTTCATTGTTTTGTTTTTTTTTAAATATTAATATTGAGTGATGTCAATATTTATATAGATTAATTAGTAAATTAAAATAATTTAACTAAGTTTTATATCTGATATGTAAATATGCTAAAATTTCCCTGCTTCATAGAGTTATGAATTTGAAAGATTTTACATAACTAACTGCAACTTACAGGTTATATTTTTGTGTTGTGTACTTTTTTCATCAATATTTTATATTGCTTCTCTGTGATTCTATTCAACAAGGTTGACAACTTAATGTTATTTGAAAATTTAGAAAACCTTTTATTCCCCTAACAAATTTTTTTTTTATAGATTAGTAATAGAAGTAAATTCTGCATAGAACCCTCACATCACCACTTTTCATCATCTCTAATGATAAATTGCCATGCATTAAAATTTTCTATACATGTTTTTTGCTCACATGTACATTGCTCATATGTACTTGTTCATATCTGTTGTGCGTTGTTTGTATCTTGTACATTGGTATATATATATATATATATATATATATATATATATATATATATATATATATATATATATATATATATATATATATATATATATATATATATATATATATATATATATATATATATATATATATATATATATATAAATATAATTTTCAATTTAAATGAATTTGAGAGGTTCGAAGAAGGGTAAAATTTTAGAAGTTTATATTTTTTATTTGGTAATTTGTAATGAGTTTTTGATATTATAAAAATTTGTTACAATGACCTTTGAAGGTATCACTTATACAATAAGCATAAAATGTTGATCAGCAAATTTTTGTTTAAAGAAAATTTTTAAACAATTATCAAAAAAAAAAAAAAATTTACTTAAAAAATACCCCCCCAAAAAAAAACAACAACAAACTTGTAAGCATCTAAAATTAAAATTTCTTGCTATCCTGTTATAAAATGCTGTAATGCTAATTGTGGTACTTATTTTATTGAAAATATTTGTTACTACGTGATATCTGATTGTATGGTATTTTTCATTATCCAGAATATCCTGTATCTTTCTAGAAGTGAAAGTGAAACCTTATTAAGAAAATATATTTAGATTGGTATGCTTTGCATATTTAGTATTCAACAATAATTATATACTTAAAACCTTCACAGAAAGAAGCCGAGAACTATTGTATCCAATTTTTAAAAATGTCAGAGTACTATAAGTAAATTTCTTTTCATTTTTTAACTGTTTGAGAAAGAGCTTAAATATGATCCTGAATATAAACGACAATTATACACGACATTTATGAACTTTAATATTGTTTACAAGTTAAAGAAGTAAAAATTCAAGCTTTACAATATTTGTTTGAATACAGCACAGAAATTTGAACTAATTACTTACAAAAGTACATTAAAATATTTGAGAAATTACAGAGCATGATACTCTAATGAATTGTGGTATTGAAAGTAAGAAATTTGAAGTGAGATTAAAGTAAAAAGGTATATTTTCTTTGGAAAGGAATTTTCTTAGAAGAGATATGATTCATTTTGTAAAACTTTTGCATCTCTAAACTATATTTAGATTTGAAGTTCTGGCCCAGCTGCCATTTATAAATTCTTTTCTTTTTCTCCAGACTCTTTACTATGTTTAAGAATTACAAAAAGAAATGCTGTGACCCATTAAAGTGGCACAAAAAAACAATTTTAAGTTCTTTAGTACCGATAACCTCATTTATTGAAGAAAAATTTAATTTGAGCAAGAATAATTTTGAAAGTTATGAAAGACTTAAAGATCAGAAAAGACTGTTCCTGTGATAATTTATATTATAATCAAAGTATAAGTATATATATATATATATATATATATATATATATATATATATATATATATATATATATATATATATATATATATATATATATATATATATATATATATATATATATATATATATATATATATATATTATTTTTATATTATTAAAAAATTAAATTTTATATAAAATATTTTTTTAAATTTTTTATTATTATTATTATTATTATTATTATTATTATTATTATTATTATATTATTATTATTATTTCTAATTTCAAATCTTTTTTTCTCAGAAATATTATTATTATTATTATTATTATTATTATTATTATTATTATTATTATTATTATTATTATTATTTCTAATTTCAAATCTTTTTTCTCAGAACTTTAATAACTGATTTTACTTTGTGCAATTTTTATAGATTCCATGCTGTTAAACAATAGTAGTGTAACTTAAATAAGTGTCTTAAATAGTGTTGTAAGTTTAAAAAGAAAATCTAAATATTAACATTTATACCTATTTAAATATAGAAAATATTTTTAAAATCATTTTTATAATACATTACTAATATACTTTATTCACTTTGAATGTAGAAGTATAATATGATGTCATCCTTTTTTGAATTTACAAATTGTCTTTAATTTAAGAATCTAATAGTATTAAACAAAAATATTTAGGTTTGATTTTAATGAATCTTTTTTTTCGATTCACAGAGAAACAGATCTCCATTTCATGAAGAACTTCGTAGAGATAGTGTTGGATGGAATTATCTAACTGTTTGGTATGTTGGGTACAAGAATTGAAAATTTACAGAAACATAGAATGACAGCGTGAAGGAACAGCACACTTTAAATTTAAAGATGGATGGATTCAAAATGGTGTCAAAATTCTTCATCAAGAATTAATTGCAAATTTTAAACTGAGGTCTGCCTATACTCTCCGATTATGTCAAGATACAATTGAGATCTGTTTTGGTAACTTTATAGGTTCCTGTGGATTTAATGATAATCAAACTCTAATTATTCTAAAAATAAAAGATCATTTAGTAAGCTAAAAAAACTAAAAATTTGTAAATACTGTATACTTCAAATATAATTCTTTGTTTTATATATATATATATATATATATATATATATATATATATATATATATATATATATATATATATATATATATATATATATATATATATATATATATATATATATATATATATATATATATATATATATATATATATATATATATATATATATATATATATATATATATATATATATATATATATATATATATATATATATATAAATAGTGAAGCATTCATTTTATTGTATATTTTTACTTTCATACATGTAATTTGGAATTACTTTTGAATAACAATTATTGTTTTAGTGAAACATACTTAATGTTAATTTTCACTTACTATATTTTGTTATTTTGAAGTTTTAGTGTCCTCATTATTTCAATTAATTTGTATTATAATTGTTATTCTTACATTATTATCATTATTATTATTATTATTATTATTATTATTATAATAAAATTGCTGTAGATTTTGGTTAAACTTTCAATAGCCTATATTAATATCAATGTCTCAATAAAGAAATTTAAACTTGTAAAATGTCTAATTAATTAATTATCTTACATTCTTGTTCAAAATAGTCCCTGTGTAGATAATAAAATATATGAGATTTGTTTCCTTTGTTAAATATAGGTTTACATTGTTGGAGAGAGCCATAATTTCAGAGATTTGTCAGGGCTGTCACTCCAGTGTCAGTTTGACCACTGGATGATTGGTGTTATTAAGGGAAGTTAAAAGTTATTTGTGTTTGTACGCATTTTATTAAGAAAGTGAAGGGATAACAGTGAGTAAAAAATATTGACTTTTTTTTCTATAGACAGGTATATTGAGCAGGGAAAGATGCAATGGGTGTTAGGAGTCGGTGTTCTGTAGAATTGGAGTAACAAGCACATGAAGATTGTCTCCCATCAGCTAGTATTGTATGGAGACTGCTGGCGGTTGCGTTTAACTCCAAGTGTTGGACTTATCTAGTTCATCATAATTAGATAAAGATATTTCTGGAAATCATGTTATGCAGCTTAGTTGAAGAGATAACATAGGTATTGTTTGAAGATTACCATGACATGTGCCTTAAAAAAAGTTTTAATATTTGACTAATTTTTTAATTTTTATGAAATTTGCAGGGTCTACGTAATTCAACAATCTAAGAAATAGTCGATTTTTGAAATTTTTTCTGTATCTTTATTGGTTTGTCTGTTTCCCAGAAAATCTACCCTTGAATAAAGTGAATAGAGAGAAAAATCCACTGGTTCAAATGATCTGAAAATTGAACTGTATATTCACAGTTCCAATAGCTAGAAAAGATAGCAACAGATTTTTGATATCTGCTTTAGGGAAAAAAAGTTATATGCCCTTGAATGTCCGACTTTTTTTGAAAATTTATCTTTCCGGACAAAAAAAAAAAAAAAAAAAAACTTGCAACTTTTAATTTTTGGCTGATGTTTAAAGGTACAAAGCTACAACTTTTTCTCAAATAATTTACACAGCACTATTTGTTTTTTGAAATTATAGCCTCTCAAATTTTGAAATTTTGAGAGGCTATATCAAGAAAAGAGTTAGCACGCAGGAGCTAGATAAAGAAACGGGTAGCACGAGTTTAAATCTAGCACTGAAAGCTTTTAAGTCTTGAGTTTTTCTATATATATATATATATATATATATATATATATATATATATATATATATATATATATATATATATATATATATATATATATATATATATATATATATATATATATATATATATATATATATATATATATATATATATATATATATATATATATATATATATATATATATATATATATATATATATATATATATATATATATATATATATATATATATATATATATATATATATATATATATATATATATATATATATATATATATATATATATATATATATATATATATATATGACGAGTTATCCTTTTAAATTCTTTCTCTTCCCGTTTTCTTAGTTTTCGTAGTATTTTTTACAACCCTGCCAGACGTAAGAGAAATACTATGATGAAAGACTTTTTTCAGCGTTTGCGTTGACTCTATATTAGGCTGTGCTATCACTAGCAGAGCTCCCCACTGTAGAAAAGTATTTATTTGCCATGCATTCATATCCTTAAATTTGCTTACTGCACTTAAAAATACAGCATTTTTATTATTTTTTATATAAGTACGGGTAAAAAATTTATCTCCTAACTTGCTAAAATCATTTTTATACACTGCATTTTCAGTTATTGAAAAAAAAGTACACCAGATTTCATGAAAGTTGATTTTTGAATTAGAGTATAGATATTAGATTTTTTTTTATTTTTATGGAATGTTTGACACCTCATCTTTATTATACTATGTTTAATCATTTACATTTATTTGTGTTTACAGTTTCAGAATAGAAATAAAATATTGTCACTGTAGAACTAAGAAAGTACAATATTAAATAATGTAGACTAAGGGGTCTACAACTTTGTTTAACATTAATATATTAGACTAAGCCAAGGTCTATAACGGGAATTCATGGTGGAAGAAAAAAGAAAAAGAAGCTCATTAAAGATGTATAATGTAGGTCTAGGCCTGCTAGACCTCATTTGGAAACAAAACCTTATCTTTCTAGTTATGAGACTTGTTTTACAAATTTAGGAGAAAATTTACTAATTGATATATTATATGCTAGAAACTTTAGACTTTATTAAGATACTCAAACCATTGCGAATAAGTCCTAACATCCCTATTATTGAAAATATTTGGTCCAAATAAAGAAGTGGAAGTTGGACATGCTTACAAATAATATCCAACTGCTTTAAATATATCTGGTATTTCTTATAGTATAACATTATATATAAAATACAGTAAAAAAAATATAAAATTCTTCATGTAGGTTACTCAAGTAAAAAATAATTATTGATATGAATGAGGATAAGTTTGAGTCTATGGACCTAGAAAAAGTTTTGGGTATGTTTATTGGTGGTAATCTGAAATTGGCCAGTCATTTTTTGGGACCAGAAATTTTAGATAATAAGATTGTAGGTATAAAAATCACACTTATTTAAAAGAACAAGGAGATTGTAAGTATCATAAATAAACTGTATAATAGCTTTCTATATTAGGCCAGTATTACAGAATAGTATCAAGATAGTCTTAATTGGTCATGTATCTTTTTTTTTGTCTTAAGTTTAATACAGTGTTCTATTGTTCTTATTTAATTTGCCATCTCGAAATCAAAGACTGATTTTATTAGATTTTAATATATTCAGATGGTTGATCCAAATTTAGTATTTTAAAAAATTTCCAAAGATTTTATATCTGTTGTCTAATACCAATAAATGGTAGGCCTTTACAGAATCTATTTTCTATCCTCTAGCCACTTTGCCATACACGTTTGTTTATATTCTAGATCAGGGTTTCTTAAACTCTGGCCTGTTGAGTGCCCCAAGCAGGGCAAAGGATTTTTACAGCCCTAACTACATTATATATAGGTATATTTTGTAATATGTAATAAAGTAATATTGAAATAATGCAAAATAAACATGTCAAAAATTAAAAAGAAGTTTATTTTTAGTACTCACTATTGTCAAATTTTAAGCCTTTCAGTCTTGTGTATATTGATCAGTTCTAATGATTACAGTGTATCTGTTTCTTTGAGTTGCAAAGTTCTTCAAAGTAATTTGTAGCCTCATATTATTTACTGTATTTGCCTATTTCTATTCTTAGTTTTAGTAGCTGCATATAGAGAGAATATCTTTTAAACAGTCTTTCCTCTCATCATGTTTCTTTGTTTTTAGTCCCTTTTCCATTTTAAAGGATATAATGTATAATTATTATACACTTTTAAACATTATGGTTACTTGTATATATTTTACAGCTCTTTTTGCACAGTCGCAAATTGACTCCTGATGTACACCAGTACAAAACACATTGCCAGTGCTTGATGTATTTCAACGTTTTGCCAGATAAATAAAAAAAATACATGTACAGAAGTTTTCTTTGATATCCCTGAAGAGTCTGAAATAGTTACCAATTTAGTTTGTTTTTTTTTTCCTATAAAATTTTTTTAATGTTTTGCAAATTTATTCAACTTCTTAATTAAACATTCATAGAATTCCTGCAGAGCACTAGGGCTCCTCGGAGCCCACTTTAGGAAACCCTGTTCTAGATGGTGACATCAGTTAAGTGCCATATGTTAAAAGATTTCCTCCACCATAATTAACTTGACTGATCTAACCCAACCTTAAACATTATCAGCATGGCTATATCAAAACGGTTCTGGCATTTGTGTATGTTTAAAAAAATGACACATGCATATTGATATTGCATATTTGATAGCAAAAAAAACTACTTATTTGTTCTCATTAAATCATGTGACACCCAACTAGCAGGTTTCAAAAAATAGACCTACATATTTTCTATTACCTTTAAAAATACTAATGCTTTAAAAATATAAACATGATAAACTTGTATGCTGCTTTTGCTTGACTAGACAGTGAAATGTACTTTTAAGATCCCTGTTTTATAACGACAAATCAATTTGACATAGACATTTAAGTAAAATTGCCTGACATTGGAGTTTTTCCATATCAAGAAAAAATTGAATACTTTCACTGGAATATTCATTCAAATAGGCATATTTTATTATTATATCATGATGATAAAGTTATTAATTATGGTAGTTATTAGCAATTGAATTTATATATCTTATCTGTTCATTTATGTTGTTGAAAACTGTTTTTCATATAAGTTCATATCTAACATGTTACATCTTTTCAGTAGGAAAATTTTGTTCAAGCAACTATATAGAAGATATAAAATTTCTTGCACTTATTTTGCTTTAAAAATTTAAATTTATTATATTAAAAATGAAAGAAGAATGGGACAGCATGAAGAAGTTGTCAGATTATGTATCTTCTATGAGTGGAGAGCCTACCTTAAAACAAGATGAAAAATATCAACTTCTCTGCATAGTTAATGATATTATTTTAGTTTGGTGTCAAGAAAACTCCACAATTGCAGCCCAGCTGCTGCAGCATGAACATTTAGAAGCAGAAAGCAGCAAAATTCAGGTCAGTTTAATTGGAAGGTGTTCCATGTGTCTGCTTTTAACAGTATTAGAAAATTATGAACATATAGTTTGTGTCATTTGGAATTTTACTAGTTGTATTGTTGAATCAAATAAGATAAATTTTTCATTTTCCGAACTCAGAATATTTTTTGTCATCTGTAAATAAAATATCAAGCAATAATAAACTTAAGTACATTTTTTTTTTTTTTTTTTTTTTTTTTTTTTTAAAGTAAATTTCAACTTCCATTGTTCAATTAGTTTCTGAGAAGCAGGGGATGAAGAATTAAATTAAGAATTCACTATGCATTGCTTGCTAAATTTAAATGTTAGTTTTTAATTACAAAAATTCATTTCAGACATTAATTCTGTCAAAACCTCCATTTTGGGAAGTAAAATGCATAATAGCTAACAAAAGTGGAACTGGGGTTTTACTTGTAGGAAATGAAGGTGTTGCTGTTGTTGAACTTCCAAAACGATGGGGTAATCCTAACATGTTTGAAGGAGGCAAGGAATCTTTGTCTTGCAGGTATGATATTTAGTTTATAAAATTATATATATATATATATATATATATATATATATATATATATATATATATATATATATATATATATATATATATATATATATATATATATATATATATATATATATATATATATATATATATATATATATATATATATATATATATATATATAAGAAAATGTGATATATAAAGGAAAAAATAAGTTTAGTATAAATATTTAACCTTTACAACAAACATAACACAAAGTCGATTTTTCATAATTTGATTTACACAAATGAATGATGTGAGTTTAAGAATAACAACCAACTATTTACAATTTGGTGTAAATTTTCTTGGAGAGAATTTACACCAAAAAGGGCCCAATCAAGAGAACTTAAAAAAAAAAAAAAAAGTTCTGCAAGAATTTTAAGGAAAATTTTTCTTTGAACCAAATTAAGAATTAAAACAATTTAGAGTGTTTTCCGATGAACAGACAGCTTTGGTTTTTATACTGAAAAATTAATATTCAAAGGTAGCAACGCACAATATTAAAAAAATCTAGTTATAAAAATTAATAAGATAAAACGTGGCTCACTACTCAAAAATATATTCTGAACTGAACTAATGTGTGATCAAACTTGTTTTAAAGAAATAATTATCAATTCTGCAAATTTGCAGTTTTCTGAAGTTCAAATCAAACTATAAATATATATATATATATATATATATATATATATATATATATATATATATATATATATATATATATATATATATATATATATATATATATATATATATATATATATATATATATATATATATATAAAATTTCTAATGTTATTGGGGATTCGAACCCTAACCTTTACGATGGTAAGTCAAAGCGCTAACCACCACACCACGAAGGTACAAAAGGAAATCACATTTGAGAAAGCTCATGAACAACCGCCATGTAGACAATCTCAAAGGACCTGCCCGACATCGCCCAAACATTAGAGTGATTGACTCACGTCCTTCAGGGCGACGATTCTTTCCCTCTTGGGAATCCTAGGTATATACTATCTAGAAAAGTTCCTCTCCTCTACCTGGGCAATGCCCGTGAGATGTGAACTTTTATTTTTTTTTTTTTAAATAAGTAAATATAAATAAGTAATATAAGTAATTAATTTTGTTTACATATTCATTTGTCTTTTAGGGTTGAATATGTTGGAGAGCAGTTCCTAATGTGCAATCCTTCTGTTAAAATAATATCTGCTGATTGGCATCCAGGATCTCTTAACCATACATACATTACCATTTTGTCATCTGATAATTATTTAAGGTCTCGTATCATTTTCTTTTATTATTATTGAGAACTTTTTTTTTAATAGAAAGTTGAAATTATTGTTAAGATATTCAAAATCTTGTCTAACTACCTTGTATTTTCTTTCATTTTATTATATTTTAACTATTAAGAAAACTAGTATTTGTAAGCCTATTTCACTAAAAAAAAAAAAAATTTTTTTTAAATATTTCGTTAAAATTATATTGTAAAAAGATGGTCCTTTTATATCGTGGAATGCTTAACAACATACCAATTATTTCCAGATTATACAATCTATCTTACTTATCCATTCCTGAACAAGCCATTGCAGTTGCAAAGTCATCAAATATCCAGAAGGAAAGTGGTAAATTTGGAGTAACTGAGACTGTAGTTGACTTTGGTATCGGTTTTCCAGTTTATGGTGGAGTAGAAACATCATTTAATTTAGGAAATTCTCTTGGAAATCAACATGTAAGTCAATAAGTTTTACATTGTTATTAATTTATTAATATTATATAAATATTTGAAAATATTTTCATCTTATTTACTTACGAATAAAGTTTGAAACTTTTGATAGTTATATTAAAATTTCTCTCATCACTATATTTTCTCATCTCATCATTAATTAATTATTTGCGAGAATCTACTAGATATTAATTCTTGTATGCAAGTTTGATGTTTTAAATATATTTCCCAAGTTTTTTAACAACACTGATGAACAAGTGTACTATGTGTATAATTTAATATCAAATTAACAAGATTTCCTCATGATCTAAATTTCACAAAAATTAATTTAAATCTGGGTTTTGTTTTGTATTTAAGTTTGACAAATGCCTTATGGTTTTCAAACGTTTTTAACAATTTTTAATGGTATTTGGTACAGGAAGAGGTTGAGAATGAGCAGTTAGAAAATTACAGTGATCTACTTTGGCCATTATTTTTTCTTTATAGTAATGGAGATGTCTATTATACCTATATGTCACTTTATAAAAGGAAGTAAGTTAAGTTTATTTTTTATTTATTTATTTACATATACATTTAGTTATCTTATCTGTTAGTAGTGGTAGTATTAAAATAAAATATATTAAAATAGTGTAGAATAAGTGAAAATAACAAGTTAATGGAAAAGAGAAAGGTAGAAGAAAAACTTGTAATTGGTTAAGAGAAAGGCACAAAGAATGGAAAAATATGCTAGATTACCAAACGTATGTACAGTAGATTTGAGGTGAGTCGTAAAGAGAAAGGAGATAAAAAAAAAAAAAAGATTAAAGAATCTAATAGATGAAATTTTTGTCATTTAGGTGGAAATGATTTTCGGAAAGCAACACTTCGAAGGTTGTTTTTTTTAATTATGAGTACAATATTTAAAAAATATTTAAAATATTCAGATACTGAATTGTTGGTTTTCCATAGGTGTCAAAAAGAAGCTAAACTAACCCTTCTGTGAATTAGCTTTTAAATTTTTATATTTTTTTATATTTTTTTTTTTTTGTAATGTAAACAAATAATTATAGTTGTAAAGTACTATGAAGAGAAAATTAATTACTTTTAAAATAACTTTGACAAGATAAACTTTTTCAAAATCTTAAACTGACATATTATTTGAGCATAAAAGTGAAGCGAAGTTATTGTAATAGCGATAGAGAGAGAGTGACGCAACAATTCGACGGGCGGAAAGAGACTGGAGAGAATTAGTGAGAGAGCAGGAGAGTTGATAAGACGAAAAACCCTAGACTCCACCTTCCAAGGAGAGCTGTATAGTGGAACCACCCCAGATGTGTGATGCATACTCCATACAAGGGAGAACAACACCCATATACAGAGCTAGCAACTGAGGTGGATTGAAGAAATACTGAAAGCGCCTCAGAACACCTAACCTCTTAGAAGCTTGTTTAGAAAGAGAGGTAATGTGATCTTACCAAGAAAGATCACGAGAAAAAGAAACACCAAGAATATTAAGAACAGATGAAGGTCTGAGTTGAGTGTTTTCGAAGAAGATATCATAGTTGTGTGGAAGATTGTGTCGAGTAGAGAGATGGAGGAATTGAGTTTTGGTGGCATTAAAAACAACCATGTTCTCTCTGCCCCATTTTGAAATACGAGATAGATCAGAGGTCAGTTGCTCCAAGGCAACCTTCTTGCGTCTAGTAACTGTTGTTGGGAGGGGCGCCTTTCATATATATATATATATATATATATATATATATATATATATATATATATATATATATATATATATATATATATATATATATATATATATATATATATATATATATATATATATATATTCCTTTTCAGTGTTAAACGAAAAACGTTGTATGGGCCCTTAAGCTTTCTTCCCTCATCATTCGATAATTATGGCATTGATTTTTGTAGTCTTCTAGTACTTCCCTCCTCGCCAATAGTTCTTGTTATAGCTAATACCAACGGTCTTTTACATCATTGTATTGTTATGGATGCGCCTCGTGTTGATGAATCTGATCAAATAGAGGTAGGTTGGTAAATATTTTCAAAAGTACTCAACATTATAAAAAAAAAAATCTACATCGAATACAGTAATTATAATTTATGGTTAGTTTAATTTTATTTGATCATGTTAACTTTTTGTTTTTTTTAGGACATTACTGTTTCAATCAGTGAATTGAAACTTGAACCCTCAAGTATTTATCTTCATGTTTATGAGAGCATTCAAATTAAGCGTTCATCACAGAATTGGTCAATGATTTATCTTCTACCAGATCCGAGTACTCCTGCTAGGTATAATATATATATATATATATATATATATATATATATATATATATATATATATATATATATATATATATATATATATATATATATATATATATATATATATATATATATATATATATATATATATATATATATATAAAATTTAACACCGTATCCCACATGATTGTAGGGTAATGTTTGCTGAATATATTCTCTTACAACATTAATACCATACTTAGGTAGAGAAAGTAATGGTAGAGATAGTTACCTTCTCCAGGCAGGCAAGCGGAGATCCTTCTTTATATGGTCCAGTTTTGGCGATATTTTTTTTCAATGTTCTCTTTGAAAACTAAATGTAGTAAGCAGAATCTATCAATTTTCTAAATCTTTTTTAAAAACATGTTTCATTGTTAATTTTTCAAAACGACGAAAATCAGAATTTTTGCTCCTCCTCTGTTTATCCCGTTTTACTTTCTATTTTATTTTATTGAAGAAAAAAAATTCATTTTTATTCATCCACCTTTGGCTATTTTGAATTTGAATTTTGCTGGTAATATATATTTCAAATTTTAATTTTTGTAAATAATAAATTACTCAAATGGCTACTACATATTCCTCAAATTTGGCCAGATTCATCCGTTGCAAATATCTCTTCTTCAAAATGGAACTTTTATTAAAGTTTGTATATTACAGATCTCCCCTTTTCTTTCTTTTCATTCCCATTGCTCTTCTCTTTTTAATGCTTCGAAAATAGACGACAATCATATATATATATATATATTGTTTGTGATGTACGAAGTCCAGAACTCACCAATTTTTTTTTAGTCGAATCCAGTAAATAATATGCCTAAATTTAATTTACAATTTTTTTCTTTGTTTTCGGAATTTTGAGCATTATGCTAAAAATATATATAATATATATATATATAATATATATTATATATATTATATATATATATATATATATATATATATATATATATATTTATATTATATATATATATATATATATATATATATATATATATATATATATATATATATATATATATATATATATATATATATATATATATATATATATATATATATATATATATATATATATATTTCTTTTCCAGGTACTTGATTTCTCATAATGAAGGATTACATTGTGTTTGTTTGCCTTTTGTGGAGCGCTTGTTACCTGATGGTTAGTAAATCAAATATGTTAATTCTCAAAGTATTGAAATATGAAGTTTGTTATAAATTTTAACTCAAATAAGGAC
>SEYY01015162.1:12500-18966 GCA_009176605.1 Armadillidium nasatum | reverse complement strand
CGTCCAATCTATCGAATGTTGTTGAGTTATGTGTAAAAAAATTGCATTGCTTTGATTACCTCTTCTGATTTCGGCTTTATGTTGTTCGAGACGAAAATGCAGGGTTTTTATGGTTTCCCCAAAATAAGAGTTTTGGCAGTGAAACAGGGGACCTTATACACCCCGCCACTTCTTTCTGTATGGGTGGTGTTGTTGAAAATTAACATGTTGCATATCTTGTCTGGAAAACTAAAAACAATATGTAAGTTGTAAAGAGAAGCTATGAAATAACGAAGAGAGAGGAGAGGCTCAGCATAAGGAATTACAACTGCATTTTGCGGATGGGTATAGGGAGTCATGTTTGGGCCGCTATAGAAACGAGACTTGGCTCTATGGTATTGCTTGGAGATAAAAAACTGGGAATAACCTAGAGACAAAAATTGATGAAAAATTAAGGAAATTCAGCATCTAAAAAATGGGATCAAAGGTTAAATGTGCGTAAAAAGGAGTTGAATATTATATTTTGTTTAATGTATATAGGGTGGTTGGAAAAAGCATGTAATAGTTGGTTACAAGCTGTAGGCTTGCGAAAGATTTTAAAGGACAGTTGTTCATCTTTTCTTATTATAAACAGATCCAAAAACGGTATGCCCTCACAATTCTGGACTTCAGATGTAAATTTAATAGAGTTTACCAAATTGTTCATCTGTGTAAGGAAACATTGTATGGGGAAGTCATGCGGAACTACCACCAAAATATCATCCACATAACGATACCAAGAATCAATCAAAGGATACAAAGGCAAGGTGTTCACCAATTTAGTTTCAAAAAATTCCATAAAAAGATTAGCAATCACCGGGCTGAGGCTGTTGCCCATACCGGTACCAAAAGATTTGTCTATAAAATTATTATTAAAAGTAAAAACATTTTGTTTCATACAAATTCTATTATTTAACAAATTTATCAATTGTAATTGGTAAGACTATATCATTTAATTTTCTAGTCAAAAAGTTGAGAAACTGTGGTATGGGCACATTAGTGAAAAGACTGGTAACATCAAAACTCACCAGTATATGATTGGGGGGAATTCTATTACCAATCATCTCTTTAAAATGAGGGGTATTTTTAACATGTGAGGGTGAAATTGTACCTAATAGCGGTGACAAAAAGCCCGTTAGCCATTTATTGAGTTTTACAAAATTGTCATTTTTACATGCAATGATAGGTCTGAGAGGGACACCCGGTTTATGTAGTTTTGGGATACCGTAGAAATAAGGAATAGTGGGGTTGGGGATGCTAAGTTGTTTAAATATTTGAGTAGGAAGAAGGTTCTTAACGTGATTTTTAAAAAATATATGTCTGCGAATTAATAGGATTACCGTTGAGAGACTCATATATATTTCCATCTCCGAGCATGACCTCCACCTTACTAATATAGTCTCGAAAATTCATTATAACTATTCCCGCACCTTTATCCGCACGCCGTATTATGATATCTTTATTATTTTAAACTTTTAAGGGCAAGATGTAATCTTTTGGGAAGAAACGAATGGTTATTTTGCAGTTTTTTTGTGAGCAACGGGATTAAGGATTTATTATTTCCAAATGACGAAATGATGTGCAATTTGCTTTTTAAAGACGTATCTGTAGAAAAACCAAGACCAAGCCAAGAACGACGGTCTCATCGGAATTGAGTCTATAATCAGAAAGATTAGTAATAAGTTTCGGATTTGAGTACGTTGACCAAGGAGAATCCGTGCACAGTTTTGATAGTTTATCGGAAAGATGTATTTTATATTCTTTTAAATTGTGGGTCAATTGTCTGTTAATAAAATTAATACCGTTTTTAAATACATGGGTAGGTAGTATATTTCGAAGGGATAGATATTGCACTTGACAAATTGTAAATAAATAATTAATTTCCTGGTTAATCGTAGCGATTCGATTTTGCAAAATCAATTGGAAAATTTTTGGAAAAGGTTCCTGTTTAAAATTATTGTATACAGTAGGAATCATTGTTTTAGGAATAACCTTTTCCTTAAGGCAAAGTTGTAAAAATCTTTTTGCCTCTTCCGACGTAATGCCGCGTCCTTTTTAACTTCATATAATCGGAAATGTGAAACAGAGTTAGGAAAAAGATCGAAGATAGAACGTAAATTATAATAATGATAACTCATGGTTAAATTATATATAACTTTTTTAGGAAAACTAACTCTCACTCGTTTTCCGTAATGTACTAATTACTTTTTTAAAACCACTCTATGATAAAACAATAAAAATAAAAATTAAAGAGAATAACAAGAAAATTAAAAAAGAAATAACAAGATGGAGAATTAAAACACGCGTAAACGTTTCAGAGCTCAACTCGCTCCCTGATCACTACGCTAGCAAAAGAAAATGAACGAAAAACACAGTTCCACGCTCCGATGAAAAAAAAAAAAAAAAAAAAAAAAAAAAAAAAAAAAAAAAAAAAAAAAAAAAAAAAAAAAAAAAAATAGTTTTGTCACCGCTTTTAGTACAACAACACATGTTAAAAATACCCTTCATTTTAAGAAAATTAGAATTCCCATAATCATATACTGGTAAGTTTTGATGTTACAGTCTTTCACTAATGTGCCCATACCACAGTTTCTCAACTTTTTGACTGGAAAATTAAATGATATAGTCTTACCAATTACAATTGATAAATTTGTTAAATTAATAGATATTTGTATGAAACAAAATGTTTTTACTTTTAATAATGGGTTTTATAGACAGATCTTTGGTACCGGTATGGGCAACAGCCTCAGCCCGGTGATTGCTAATCTTTTTATGGAATTTTTTGAAACTAAATTGGTGAACACCTTGCCTTTGTATCCTTTGATTGATTCTTGGTATCGTTATGTGGATGATATTTTGGTGGTAGTTCCGCATGATTTCCCCATACAATGTTTCTTACACAGATGAATAATTTGGTAAACTCTATTAAATTTACATCTGAAGTCCAGAATTGTAAGCATACCGTTTTTGGATCTGTTTATAATAAGAAAAGATGAACAACTGTCCATTAAAATCTTTCGCAAGCCTACAGCTTGTAACCAACTACTACATGCTTTTTCCAACCACCCTATATACATAAACAAAATATAATATTCAACTCCTTTTTACGCACATTTAACCTTGTCGATCCCATATTTTTAGATGCTGAGATTTCCTTAATTTTTCATCAGTTTTTGTCTCTAGGTTATTCCCAGTTTTTTATCTCCAAACAATACCATAAAGCCAAGTCTCGATTCTATAGCGGCCCAAATATGACTCCCTATACCCATCCGCAAAATGCAATTGTGATTCCTTTGCTGAGCCTCTCCTCTCTCTTGTTATTTCATAGCTTCTCTTTACAATTACATATTGTTTTTAGTTTTCGGATAAGATTTGCAACATGTTAATTTTCAACAAACACCCATACAGAAAGAAGTGGCGGGGTGTATAAGGTCCCCTGTTTCACTTGCCAAAACTCTTATTTTGGGGAAACCATAAAAACCCTGCATTTTCGTCTCGAACAACATAAAGCAGAAATCAGAAGAGGTAATCAAAGCAATGCAATTTTTTTACACATAACTCAACAACATTCGATAGATTGGACGGGTGCTAGATTTGTTTTTAATTCCAAGTCAAAGAATTTAAATAGATTGATAGAATCGTTTTTCATTAAAACCTCAAACAATTTTAATATTTCGACAGGATTTTTCGATATAGATAACTCTCTTGTCATTTTTTGAAGTTAATTTTTAAAAACTAATTTTCTTCATTTGCTAGTTGCCAGAATTCTGTGACGTCACGTTGTCGTATTATTGTTTTATTTTTTTTTTTTTTTTTTTTTTTTTTTTTTTTTTTTTTTTTTTTTTTTTTTTTTTTTTTTTTTTTTTTTTTTTTTTTTTTTTTTTTTTTTTTTTTTTTTTTTTTTTTTCTTCATCGGAGCGTGGAACTGTGTTTTTCGTTCATTTTCTGTTTGCTAGCGTAGTGATCAGGGGGCCGAGTTGAGCTCTGAAACGTTTACGCGTGTTTTAATTCTCCATCTTGTTATTTCTTTTTTTAATTTTCTTGTTATGTCTCTTTTAATCTTTTAATTTTTATTGTTTTATCATAGAGTGGTTTTAAAAAAGTAATTAGTACATTACGGAAAACGAGTGAGAGTTAGTTTTCCTAAAAAAGTTATATATAATTTAAACCATGAGTTATCATTATTATAATTTACGTTCTATCTTCGATCTTTTTCCTAACTCTGTTTCACATTTCCGATTATATGAAGTTAAAAAGGACGCGGCATTACGTCGGAAAGAGGCAAAAAGATTTTTACAACTTTGCCTTAAGGAAAAGGTTATTCCTAAAACAATGATTCCTACTGTATACAATAATTTTAAACAGGAACCTTTTCCAAAAATTTTCCAATTGATTTTGCAAAATCGAATCGCTACGATTAACCAGGAAATTAATTATTTATTTACAATTTGTCAAGTGCAATATCTATCCCTTCGAAATATACTACCTACCCATGTATTTAAAAACGGTATTAATTTTATTAACAGACAATTGACCCACAATTTAAAAGAATATAAAATACATCTTTCCGATAAACTATCAAAACTGTGCACGGATTCTCCTTGGTCAACGTACTCAAATCCGAAACTTATTACTAATCTATCTGATTATAGACTCAATTCCGATGAGACCGTCGTTCTTGGCTTGGGTCTTGGTTTTTCTACAGATACGTCTTTAAAAAGCAAATTGCACATCATTTCGTCATTTGGAAATAATAAATCTTTAATCCCGTTGCTCACAAAAAAAAACTGCAAAATAACCATTCGTTTCTTCCCAAAAGATTACATCTTGCCCTTAAAAGTTTAAAAAGTAATAAAGATATCATAATACGGCGTGCGGATAAAGGTGCGGGAATAGTTGTAATGAATTTTCGAGACTATATTAGTAAGGTGGAGGTCATGCTCGGAGATGGAAATATATATGAGTCTCTCAACGGTAATCCTATTAATTCGCAGACATATATTTTTAAAAATCACGTTAAGAACCTTCTTCCTACTCAAATATTTAAACAACTTAGCATCCCCAACCCCACTATTCCTTATTTCTACGGTATCCCAAAACTACATAAACCGGGTGTCCCTCTCAGACCTATCATTGCATGTAAAAATGACAACTTTGTTAAACTCAATAGATGGCTTACAGGCTTTTTGTCACCACTATTGGGTACAATTTCACCCTCACATGTTAAAAATACCCCTCATTTTAAAGAGATGATTGGTAATAGAATTCCCCCCAATCATATACTGGTGAGTTTTGATGTTACCAGTCTATTTACCAATGTGCCCATACCACAGTTTCTTAACTTTTTGACTAGAAAATTAAATGATTTAGTCTTACCAATTGCAATTGATAAATTCGTTAAATTAATAGAATATTTGTATGAAACAAAATGTTTTTACTTTTAATAATAAGTTTTATAGACAAATCTTTGGTACCGGTATGGGCAACAGCCTCAGCCCGGTGATTGCTAATCTTTTTATGGAATTTTTTGAAACTAAATTGGTGAACACTTTGCCTTTGTATCCTTTGATTGATTCTTGGTATCGTTATGCGGATGATATTTTGGTAGTAGTTCCGCATGATTTCCCCATACAATGCTTTCTTACACAGATGAACAATTTGGTAAACTCTATTAAATTTACATCTGAAGTCCAGAATTGTGAAGGCATACCGTTTTTGGATCTCTTTATAATAACGAAAAGATGAACAACTGTCCTTTAAAATCTTTCGCAAGCCTACAGCTTGTAACCAACTATTACATGCTTTTTCCAACCACCCTATATACATTAAACAAAATATAATATTCAACTCCTTTTTACGCACATTTAACCTTGTCGATCCCATATTTTTAGATGCTGAGATTTCCTTAATTTTTCATCAGTTTTTGTCTCTAGGTTATTCCCAGTTTTTTATCTCCAAGCAATACCATAGAGCCAAGTCTCGTTTCTATAGCGGCCCAAACATGACTCCCTATACCCATCCGCAAAATGCAGTTGTAATTCCCTTATGCTGAACCTCTCCTCTCTCTTCGTTATTTCATAGCTTCTCTTTACAACTTACATATTGTTTTTAGTTTTCCAGACAAGATATGCAACATGTTAATTTTCAACAACACCACCCATACAGAAAGAAGTGGCGGGGTGTATAAGGTCCCCTGTTTCACTTGCCAAAACTCTTATTTTGGGGAAACCATAAAAACCCTGCATTTTCGTCTCGAACAACATAAAGCAGAAATCAGAAGAGGTAATCAAAGCAATGCAATTTTTTTACACATAACTCAACAACATTCGATAGATTGGACGGGTGCTAGATTTGTTTTTAATTCCAAGTCAAAGAATTTAAATAGATTGATAGAATCGTTTTTCATTAAAACCTCAAACAATTTTAATATTTCGACAGGATTTTTCGA
>SEYY01015161.1:0-10000 GCA_009176605.1 Armadillidium nasatum | reverse complement strand
TTAATATTGGAATAGTAAATATCACCACCACTCATGTATTGGAAGGTACAGGAGGCTCTGACTCCTGTAGGAAAATAATTGTGTGCCATGCATTTACGTTTTCACCGGTGAATTACAATGATATTTAAGGTAATGTAAAATTTTCTTGATATATGCTTTTTATTATTAATGCCTATTATTTGATAGATACAAATGCATGGCACATGAACATTTGTCTATGGATTGGCTCTGGCCTTGTACTTCCTGACTCATGAGTTATTATATTCACTATTCCGTGCTTAAATATGGTGTTTTTATTCATTTTGGCATATTTTGTCTTTTTATTTTCAATATATATATTCAATACTCACTGACCAATGAGTTTTGCTGATATTTACTTTGCTGCTTCTAAATATGGTGTTTTTCATGCATTTCAGCATATTTTTATATCTTCAATTTAGTGAAAATACAAAGTAATTGTGATGAACTATATATATATATATATATATATATATATATATATATATATATATATATATATATATATATATATATATATATATATATATATATATATATATATATATATATATATATATATATATATATATATATATATATTAGGAATGGAGTGAAGTATCGGTATCGGCAAGTATCGGCATATTTATAGGTATGTGCACCGCGGAAATTTTTAGTATCGGTATCGGTAAAAATTTTGTATTGGAATAAAGTATCGGTATCGGTAGTAGCATCTGCATATTTTTAGGTATCGGTTTTGGCAAAAATTTTGGTATCGCTCCATCCCTAATATATATATATATATAAATAATATATATATATATATATATATATATATATATATATATATATATATATATATATATATATATATATATATATATATATATATATATATATATATATATATATATATATATTTAAAATCACCTTAAAAAATCAACTGATTTATATAATTTCTGATTTTAATTATGTCATCCCTGTGTTACATCGATTATGTATTTTTACCCTACTTAAAATTACAGAGGATATTTAATACATAGGCTATACAGTTGTATTGTAAAAACAAAACTACCATTGTACAAGTTCAGATATGTAAGGTAATCATAACCAAATTTTAAATATCTCGTAATACCAAAAATATGGGAAAGTAAAAAAACCTAACATATTATAGTGTAATTTAATAGATCAAACAAAGATTATAGTCATCAGGTTTAACATAGTGTTGCCTTTTATTATTCTTAAAGGTTGTAACTAAAATAGCCTATTAAAATTTTCATGAAAAACCCTTCATCACATTTTGTGCCATTTAAAGGTAGGCACTATTACATTTATTCAATTAATAGGACAAATATATTGTTTTTTGAATGACAGTAAGAGTTTATAGAGTTATACAGAACAAGAGAATTTTGCATCAGTGTAGGTTATTCCATAAAAAGATCATAGCCTCTCAGTTTAGGAAAGGACTGAGGCTACTTACAATCTTGAAGGACTCTTGCATTCCTTTTCAAAATTATTTGAATAGTTTCATCTACTTGTATGTGGTCTTGTTAATTTAATGATTTAAAGTTAGCCAGTGCTATTTTAATTCTTTTCCAAAATATTACATGCAAGATAATGGACATTATTAAACGTTTAGTGTTAAATTCACAGTTCACTTTGATTTATAAATTTAAAAATTATTAAAGTATTAAAATTATGAAAATATATCATATACTCTGGCTGTAAGATATGGCATATTACAGTGTGATTTATATAAATGTTGATAACTATTTGATAAAAAATATATAGAGACCACTAATGGAAGGTTTATGAATTTAAACCTATTGCTAGAGAATGGCCAAGGTACTTTATCTTTATAATGTGAAGGAAATATATTAGTATTTATTGCTTCCAATGTTACATCAAAAAATTAAATAACTTTTAATTTGGATGTGCATTAATAACAGTTTTATGATGATATTTGTAGGTTTGTATTATAATAAAAAAGAAAAATATATTTAGAACATTAAAAATTAATGACTATTAAATACTTAAAGCATTTTAATTTATATGCTGTTGAAGCAGTAGACATTAATTGTGTGTATCTCAGCTTATATTATCAATATTGATGAATTAGGTTTGTATAAGTGTTATGAAGGAAATGTAAATTGTCATCTTATAACCTAAAAGTATTTGACAGTTAAATGCAAAAGTGAACAAAATATTTTGGAAAGAGAACAATATGTTTATTCTGATTCAAGGTACAATTATACTATGGTACAATATATAGTTTTGTATGAATATATAGGTGTGTGCGTGTATGAACTTATTTTACATTGATTTGCAAATAATTATAAAGGTTTAAAACATATCACAATGTATAATCTAGATTTTGCTTGTTATACTGTAAGTCAATGTACCAATTTCTACCATTATACTTTAAAAATATTTGCTTCAAAATATATTGTGCTTTTTAAAAGTAATGATCTTTATTCCAATACAAATATGATAATGAAAATTTATGATCATTTTTACTAAAAATGTAGTATCTTCAAACTTATAAACTGATTTGATATTTCATGTAATAAACTAATAGGAAACCACAAAGAAACTATAAAATTTGTTCATTTCAATCATTTCTTTAGTGTTTCGAGATTGAAACTATTCTTGAAGAGTTAACAATTATTTAAACAATAGCTTCATTAATGCTATAGAAGCATTAATAACGATATTCTTGTTGTTATTATATTATATGGGTAATTTAGTTTTAATTAAATTGTGAGACTTAACATACAGTACCTTATAAGTTTAACCTTTTTTAATTCTTTACAAATTGTTGAATTAATAGTTTGATTTCCTAAATTTTTAGGATCATGGCCATTCACAACCAAAATCTAAAATTTAGTGTTTCTAAAATCTAGGTTTCCAAAATCTAGTGAATATACTACTATTACAAAATGTCTTCTTAGTAAATATCCATAGTTAGGAAAAACTTTTCAGGCAGAATTTGCTGAGGTTATTAATTTTGGTTTTACTATTTTAAAGACAATATTAACTATTGGTATTGCACCTATCTACTACTTCATTACCAAAGTGTTGATATATATATATATATATATATATATATATATATATATATATATATATATATATATATATATATATATATATATATATATATATATATATATATATATATATATATAGAAGTATGTTATTATTTATCCCTAATTGTAGACCTAGAATAGGTACATGGTAGGGTCTACAATTTGGGAGGAATAATAACGCTCATGTGTATATATATATATATATATATATATATATATATATATATATATATATATATATATATATATATATATATATATATATATATATATATATATATATATATATACAAGAGCGTTATTGCTCCTCCCTAATTGTAGACCTAGAATAGGTACATGGTTCATTACTTAAGGGTATTGTTTATTAGTCCTTTTTTGTCTATTTTTTTGTATGTGTTTTCATGTCTACTCATTCATTCTCTAGTCTCCTGTCCAATCTCTACATTTCTCTCTGATGTCACTCAACAGAGTTGAAGAGAGAGATGGAGAAATAAAGATTTTTTTAAATGAAAGCATTTTAAAAATATTTTGGATACAGTTGAGTCCAAAGAAATTAATTTTAAAAGATGGTAATGGCTGGAACTAAATAATTTTAAAATGATGGTTTGTTGGCCAAACAGTTTTAAAATTGTGGAGCTAAAGCTTGGTACTGAAATATATATATATATATATATATATATATATATATATATATATATATATATATATATATATATATATATATATATATATATATATATATATATATAAAATAGGGATTGAGCGATACCAAAAATTTTATCGATACCTAAAAATTCCCAGATACCGATACCTAAAAATATGACGATACTTGTGGATACTCCTACCGATACCGATACTTTATTCTTGTTCAAAAATTTTGCTGATGCCGATACTTGCCGATACCGATACTTCACTCCATCCCTATATATATATATATATATATATATATATATATATATATATATATATATATATATATATATATATATATATATATATATATATATATATATATATATATATTGTGTGTGTGTGTAAGTTCAGTTTTATGAATTGGAGCAACAATTACTTTATGCCCTAAATGACATACTATATAATAATCCATTTCTATTTTCAAGTTGTATGAATAATTATATCATAATTCCAGAATATTGCTAATAAAAAAAACAAAAAAAAAATCAAATACTATTCATTACTGTTTAATATAATATTTTTGAACCTATTTTACTGTAACAAATTTACTTGTTCAAGCGATATGCGCCTTAAGAAAAATTTTGAGGTATTACAGATGCCTCTAGAATTGTTGTAATACAATTTGCTTTAAAATTATTTTCACAATGTAAAGTAAATGTGTTAAGATTTGTCAAATTATTTGTACAGTCCTGTCAGTCTGATTACTCATTTGTGGTTAAAATCTTTGGGGAATATATTAAATATCAAAGAAGCATTCACACTATACATTAAAATTATAGAAACTTGAATAAATTTGAATTGCTTTCAGGGACTGTGTAAAGGTAAAATAATTTCCCATTTTCAAAATCATTGCCATGGACACTTGATAATTCTTCCAATAATCCAGTAAAGAATGCTAATTAAGAAGAGGAAAAATAGACCTATGAATGAAAAACATTATGCCTTCTCAAAACAAAAGATACATGAATTTGAGAAATTTGGTAAAGTAAAATATGCAAATAATAATTTTTTTTAAACACAATGAAAAAGCCATAAAATTTTAATACAAAAACATTGACATGGGAAAATATTACAATATATTGTTTGACTTCAAAGAGAATTTCCTTTGACCACCTTTTTTCCCCCAAATAAAATTTTAAAAAGTTATTGCATCAGTGTCATTTTATTTTTAGGGCTATTTTAGTTCAAAATAAAAATTTTAATTCTTTAATTTTTTTTGTATAAAAAAAAATAATCAAATTAAAATAAATAAAATTTTTTTTTTTTTTTTTTTTTTTGGTAAAAAATTAAGGAATCATTTTTCATATGGAAATGTGTAAATTTTCGTTTAGTTTAATTAAGAAATGTAATATAGTACTTTCTTTATATACATATTTCATTTACAGTAGTATGTCGATGCATTCTGAATTTGAGCAAGCATTATAGATTATGTCAAAGTCATTTTCTAAATCTAAAATACTACTACGATAACCTAACCTGGACATGATAGGTAACCTATGATAATGGGCCACCAAGTAGGCTAGGCCTAACCTACTGTATAGTCACTCTTTCAGTACCTAAACATACCACTGTTTATGTAATAAAAAAATTAAGAATATTGCATTTAAAAAAAAAAAAAAATATTAAAATAAAGAAATTTACTATTTTTTCATATGAAAATTAAATTTTTTAAATTTAATACACATAGTAGTTTTAATATAACAAGAAATTTAACAACATGTAGGATAAAATTTTTTGGGGTCGCAATTATAAAATTTCTTGTAATTCATGCTGATCTATATTTCTTTTAAGTTACATATGTTGTAAGAGCATCATACATGTTAAGTTTTTGTTTTTAAATATTACATTTTTGGTATTTTTAATGCAAATAATTTTCAACAATTCAAATTTCCATATTTACCTAATTTAATAATATATTTCCTTTTTGTTTCAATACATTTACCACCCTTTTCTTACCCACTAGCTCACCTTTTAACAAAATATAAGAGTAACAATGTGTAGTATTCATATTGGTATTACATACCAACTATTTAATTAAATAGTTTACTGAAACACCTCAAATAAAGATAATTAAATAATCTCATTAAATATAAATGTAAATTCTATATATATATATATATATATATATATATATATATATATATATATATATATATATATATATATATATATTTTTTTTTTTTTTTTTTTTTTTTTTTTTTTTTTTTTTTTTTTTTTTTTTTTTTTTTTTTTTTTTTTTTTTTTTTTTTTTTTTTTTTTTTATAGAAAATTTTGGGATAATGTGTGATACCCAGAACCATTGCTATTTTGTTTTTCATATTAACTGAGGAAGTAAGATAGTATGCATGAAATCAAAAAATAGTGCAAAGCAAACATTATATAGAATTTATTATAAAATAAAAAAAAAAATAATATATATATTATATATATATATATATATATATATATATATATATATATATATATATATATATATATATATATATATATATATATATATATATATATATATATATAACCTCTTATCATAATGTAAGTTTGATCTAACATTAGATCTACTTCAGCTTTGTAATTCTAATTTCATAAAAATAAATCAACATTGGGTGGGAGTGTAAATTTGTTTGTTTTTTTTAAATATTGATTTTTGGCCTGGAAACCAATTTTCACCATTTTTATACAGAACATTATAAATGCAATAAAAATAAAAGTTTTTACCTGGAGACATCTATAACGTTGTTTATTCAAGGAGCAAAGATATATACTTTTCATTGATAATATGTCTTCAACACTAGTGAAATTCATGGCTATGTTATACACCAAAAAAAAAAAAAAAAAAAAAAAAAAAAAAAAAAAAAAAAAAGCATAAAGCATAAAACAACCTAATAGGGTTGTGGCCATTGTTGCCAAAACTACTGAACCTTAGCTAACTTAAAAGGAAGCCGCCATTTTCATTATGACTTTTTGTTGATTGTTGTTTTTTGAAATAATTGTTTTTTATTTTCACAACAGAAAGCTCAAACTTGGTATATATATATATATAATTGTGGATGATAGAGAGTTTTGCATTGTTGTAAAATTTATGCGGGATTACCCCAAATCGTCAACAGGAAAGTAGTCGACAGGTCAAAGGGCCGACACTTTTGAAAATAACATTAACAAAATTTTCTCACTTGTCCAAAACGTCGACAACTTTTTTTTATAACTCGTCTAAATCGTCGACACTATAAATAGATATCGATTAATTGAAATATATTTATCATCATCACTCACGGGTCACGGTATAGGGGGGGGCAGAGCCTCCCATAGACAAATGTTTGTGTGCCATGCATCTACTAAATATTAAAAATAAAAATAAAAAATTCATAATTATTATAATAATAAAATTAAAAAAATAGGCTTGCATATCAATGTTGGTCAAACAGCCGACAAATTTTTTTCACACGTGTCCAAAACGTCGACACGTTGAAATTGAAAAGAAAAGTGATCGACATTTTTTTTCAAAAGTTTCGGCCCTTTGACCTGTCGACTACTTTTCCCATCAAAAATTTGGGTATAGCACCCATTTGAAGATAGGGTAAGAAATTTATCTTGAAAAAAAAAAAATCACTTCAAATTACCCCAGTTCACAATTTGAAAAAAATTAGTTTGAAGAATGCTATATAGACAATTTTTATCTAAGGGTTGTTTTTTTTTTTTCCTGTCAACGATTTGGGTATAGCACCTTGTTTTTTACTGAATCAATCCTTCATGTTTTTTTAGATTTTTTTTTTTTCCAAATTTTTGAAAAATAAAAATTCCTAATAATCATGAAAACACCATGCAGGAGTGCTTCAATCAAAAACAACCATTAGATGGAGTGTGAAAGTGTGTGGGAGTGTGAAATGTTTAGAAAAAATTCAAAATATGAAAACACAATGAAGGACTGCTGCAATCAAAAACAACCCTTAGAAGAATATGTTTCTACATCACTCAACGGTGCTATACAAATCGTCGACAAGACAAGTAATCGACAGGTCAAAGGGCCGACACTTTTGAAAAAAATGTGTCGATCACTTTTCTTTTCAATTTCAACATGTCGACATTTTGGACACCTGTGAAAAAAATGTGTCGCCTGTTTGACCAACATCGAATTTTTTTTTATTTCGATACAATCGATTCGTAAGCCTATTTTTTAATTTTATTATTATAATAATTATGAATATTTTTTTTTTATTTTTAATATATTTTAGTAGATGCATGGCACACGAACATGTCTACGGTGGGCTCTGTCCCCCGTACCACTGACCCGTGAGTGATGATGATATATATATTTCGATTAATAGATATTGATTTATAGTGTCGACAGTTGTCGGCCCTTTGACCGTACCAAAAAAAGTTTTCAACGTTTTGGACCAGTGAGAAAATTTTGTTAATGTTATTTTCAAAAGTGTCAGCCCTTTGACCTGTCGACAATTTGTTGTAATCCCGCACTCAACTACCTTTCCTGAAAAAATTTTAAAAAGTTGAATAAATTTTCAGCTGGGGCCATTGATGTTTTGGTGGATTATCTCCCAAACCATACACCTTACATAAATTTTATAATAATGCAAAACTTTCTATCATCCATAATTATACATATATACCAAGTTTGAGCTTTCTTTTGTGAAAATTAAACATTTTACCTCAAAAACACAAATTGACAAAAATTAGACCAAAAATGTCCTCTCTCCTGTTTAATTTTCATATATGTCAAAATGTAAATAAATAATTAATATCTTGTAGGTGATAATTTCATTATATATATATATATATATATATATATATATATATATATATATATATATATATATATATATATATATATATATATATATATATATAGAGAGAGAGAGAGAGAGAGAGAGAGAGAGAGAGAGAGAGAGAGAGAGAGAGAGAGAGAGAGAGAGAGAGAGAGAGAGAGAGAGAGAGAGAGAGAGAGAGAGAGAGAGAGAGAGAGAGAGAGAGAGAGAGAGAGAGAGAGAGAGAGAGAGAGAGAGAGAGAGAGAGAGAGAGAGAGAGAGAGAGAGAGAGAGAGAGAGAGAGAGAGAGAGAAGAGAGAGAGAGAGAGAGAGAGAGAGAGAGAGAGAGAGAGAGAGAGAGAGAGAGAGAGAGAGAGAGAGAGAGAGATAAAATATTACATGCTTAAAGTAATTTTAGGTAGGTTACGTCTATTTACTGACCATTAAGCGTAGTTATACTCTTTAAATCTAGGTTAGGTTAATTTGAAAAGGTTTCAAATACATTTGCATAGTTAGTTTAACTCAGAATGAATAGGTATGTTGCTAATGTCAGCAACCAGGTGTCATACAAAAAAACATTCCAATATAGTAAGGTAGACAATAACCAGTATTGATATTTGCTACATGAATAAATGTTGCTATAGACATCTCTGGGTAAAATTTATTTTTAATAACGTGGCATTTCCCTTATTATGCGCACAAATCCTAAAGACACCATTTTTACTGAAATCACAAAAAAAAATTTGGCTTAGGATATTGAAGTAAACATTTTTCCAAAATGTGTTTTTAGACAAAAGTAGGTAGCACAAAAATCAACAAACAGTTGTTATTTTAATGACAGCAAATGATGGGTAGATTTATTTGAGTCTAGATATTAAATTAACAAATACTCACTCTGCAATGGATAAACTACATTCCATTTTATTTTTTACACCTGTGGTACACTTTCATTTTTCCATAACTTTTTCTGTTCTTTCAACATAACCTCTTTCCCTATAACATAACGTTAAAAATCTTAAAACAGACAAAATGGCGGCGGTTACATAATTTTAAATATTTAAATAGTGAAGTAGGATTGGCGATATTGAAAAAAAAAATAAAGATACATCCATGATCGATAATTTTTGGAAATTTAATATTGAATTCGATACTTTTGTTTAAAAAATATCGATATATCGGATTCAAAAAATACCGTGTATATATATATATATATATATATATATATATATATATATATATATATATATATATATATATATATATATATATATATATATATATATATATATATATATATATATATATATATATATATATATATATATATATATATATATATATATATATATATATATATATATATATATATATATATATATATATATATATATATATATATATATATATATATATATATATATATATATATATATATATATATATATATATATATATATATATATA
>SEYY01015160.1:17500-33205 GCA_009176605.1 Armadillidium nasatum | reverse complement strand
CTCCTACTTTAAAATAATCAGTTAGTTTCCTCTTCACTCTTACTCTCGATCTACAATTTTCATAAAAGCTTCAATACTTTTCAGTAATCTCCCTTCCACTTCCCAATTCTCCCTCAGTACCTCATAAAACTTTCTCCTACACACTCTATCATAAGATTTCTCCATTTCAAAAAAAACATACATACTCCACCCTCTTGTGAAATTTCTAACCAATCATTCTCAGTATAGACACCTGAGCTACAAATCTCCTACCCTCTCTAAACCCTTCTTATTCCTCTCCCACTCTCTCTCTATTGTCAATTCTTTCACTCTTGATATTAATACCTTCCCATAAATCTTCCCTACCACACTTAACAGACTTATCCCCCTACAATTTCTATACACAATCTTACCCTCTTTTCCCTATATATATATATATATATATATATATATATATATATATATATATATATATATATATATATATATATATATATATATATATATATATATATATATATATATATATATATATATATATATATATATATATATATATATATATATATATATATAATTAAAAATTTATAATTTATAATTTATAATTATAAAACTTAGTTTCTTACGTTAGCATTTGCAAGTATCAAG
Source organism: Armadillidium nasatum (assembly GCA_009176605.1). NCBI lineage: Eukaryota > Metazoa > Arthropoda > Malacostraca > Isopoda > Armadillidiidae > Armadillidium > Armadillidium nasatum. The sequence goes on along the minus strand of SEYY01015160.1, from coordinate 32,578 downwards.
CAACAAAGGCTGAAAATCGATGTCTGCAATCATTGAATTGAATTCTATAATTTTATTCTCATTTCTCTTTCACAAAATCATATCAACATTTAATAGTTAACGTTTTGCTTTAGTGCATTCAAATTTCTCATGGAATAAATAATGAGAGTCTCTGAAGTAAATCACTAGTGTCCCGCAATCGTAATAATTAATAAAAACTATTTATATTCTAATATATTGTTATTGTTAAGGTATCATTATTTTTATTTATTATTATTTATTATTATTATTATTATTATTATTATTATTATATATTATTATTATTATTATTATTATTATTATTATTATTATTATTATTATTATTATTATTATTATTATTATTATTATTATTATTATTATTATTATTATTATTATTAGTATCAATATTATTAATGCTGCTGTTGATACTGGAGTGTTATAGACTATTTTAAGGTAAGTTATATTCAGCCAATGATCAAGCAATTTACCGCAAATTTTATAAATTTTCAGTTTTTAAAATTGCTTGCATTAAGAGAACATGCACACACACCTACTAGCATATATAATATTATATATATATATATATATATATATATATATATATATATATATATATATATATATATATATATATATATATATATATATATATATATATATATATATATATATATATATATATATATATATATATATATATATATATATATATATATATATATATATATATATATATATATATATATATATATATATATATATATATATATATATATATATATATATATATATATATATATATATATATATATATATATATATATATATATATATATATATATATATATATATATATATATATATATATATATATATATATATATATATATATATATATATATATATATATATATATATATATATATTATATATATATATATATATATATATATTAATTTATAAAAACAAAAGTAGATCGATTAATATTTCGACATATATAAATTCCTGCGAATTGAGAAATGAAAGGTAAAAAAAGCAGATCTTATAATACATTTTCTAAGTGATTGTGGGTTATAAGAATTAAAATTTCAGAGTTCATGTAAACTTACCTCGCATCTTCGAATCTTGTGAACATAACAACTGCTCTTGCATTTGATTTTTTAGTTAAACTTAAAAGAATTTCATCGTATATTACATTATTTTCATGGGCATTGTGAGGAATTTTCATTGATATTGCTATACAAATATTTCGAGAAGCTGCTTCCTTGTTTATTACATCGATCCCTGACTCTCCGTACGATCCTTCAGAATAAAGTGTAGAAATATATGACCAATTAAAAGCTTGCATAATATCCATCATTGCAATAGCTTGGAATGTATCTGGCGGGACAGTTCGGGCAAAAAATTCATACCTGTCCTTGTCAGAGAGAGCTTTAGCTGTTGAGGCAGGACTTATTTGAGGTATTCTAAATAGTCTAAATAAATTGGCTACTTGAAGGCTGACAGAGCTGTAGGAACCTCCTATAATTCCTCTTACAGGCTTTGATAGATATTTAACTTTCGGTGCAGAACCATCAGAGCATTCCAAACCTGATGTATCCATAGCATCGAGGGACACCCTAATAAACTCTAAAGACTGATTAAGAGCGTAGGTATCCTTCGAACAGGTGTCTAAAATATTGACTCCAAGAGTTAGATTTGGCAATAATTTAGGGTCATGGTTTATCAAATCTATAGCATAAAGCATAGCTTCTAGCCGTTGAAGTCCTCTATTATATATCTTGGTAGAACAGTGAGTTCTGTCACCTTTCTCGTGAACTGGAAAGAGTCCACCTAATATTAAATCACCGTCAAGTATGACATCTGCAGCAGAAACCTCGTTCGGAGGCAAATGATGAAGTAGCACCAGCAGGAGTGTGAGACGCAAGCGAAGAATCCACAATAAAAAAGTATTGATATCTAACGTCGAATTCATAATGGAAAGGGCAAATCTGATATATATATATATATATATATATATATATATATATATATATATATATATATATATATATATATATATATATATATATATATATATATATATATATATATATATATATATATATATATATATATATATATATTAGGGATGGAGCGATACCAAAATTTTTACCGATACCGATACCGATACCGATACCTAAAAATTCCCCGAAGCCGATCCCGATACCAATACCTTAAAATATGCCGATACTTGCCGATACCGATAATATACCGATACCATACCGATACCGATACTTTACTCCTATACAATTTTTTTGCCGATACCGATACCGTATACTGAAAATATATATACCGATACCGATATATCGGAAAATATGCCGATACTTACCGATATACCGATACCGATACCGATACTTCACTCCATCCTTATATATATATATATATATATATATATATATATATATATATATATATATATATATATATATATATATATATATATATATATATATATATATATATATATATATATATATATATATGGAAGTGTGTGTGTGTGTGTGTGTGTGTGTGTGTGTGTTTATATAAGATAAAATCCAATTAGGACACATCAAGTACGGCGCTAAAATTTTCTTTTTTGGGGAAAGTTTTTTTTTTCCTATTTATTTATTTTTCTAATCATTAAAACTGGAAGAGGGCGTGTCTAACCAGTAAGATTTTCAGCAATCATTTAATGTCGCTTTTAATCGTAAAAAAGGAAAAAAGACCTCTTTGTAATCAACACGTAAAAATGGTTTTTCCTTCTCATTAAGATTACTTTTGATATATAATTCTTTTGAAGGAATAGTTTAGATATATATATATATATATATATATATATATATATATATATATATATATATATATATATATATATATATATATATATATATATATATATATATATATATATATATATATATATATATATATATATATATATATATATATATATATATATATATATATATATATATATATATATATATATATATATATATATATATATATATATATATATATATATATATATATATATATATATATATATATATATATATATATATATATATATATATATATATATATATATATATATATATATATATATATATATATATATATATATATATATATATATATATATATATATATATATATATATATATATATATATATATATATATATATATATATATATATATATATATATATATATATATATATATATATATATATATATATATATATATATATTTATATATATATAATGTTTACTTTAAGCATTTCAATTACAAGTGACACAAACATATCAATATTCCTCCTATTTTCCATTTCAAATTGAGCTATGTTGTCACTTAGGTTTCTCATTTACTGACTGGCATTCATCGTTTATCTTCTTACAATCCGCAAAACCATAAACAAGAGGAGCACATGATGTGAAATATACTGTACGTTGTGATATGAAAGATACTGTTCTTTGTGATGTTAAAGACTCTGTGTGTTGTGATGTAAAAGATACTGTACTTTGGGATGTGAAAGATACTGTATGTTGTGATATGAAAGTTACTGTACTGTACGTTGTGATGAAAAAGATACTATTCGTTGTGATGTGAAAGATACTGTATGTTGTACATGGCAGTTCAGTGATTGAGGGAGATTTTTTCCAGGTTCTATTTTAGTTTTTAAGAAAGATTAAGAATTAGCGAATTTTAAAAACGTTTCAAAGAATTGTCTGAATGAATTTCTTTTCTCGAATGGTAAGACCATTGGATAGGAAAGGTCCATCCATACCTTTGAGATTACATATATATATATATATATATATATATATATATATATATATATATATATATATATATATATATATATATATATATATATATATATATATATATATATATATATATATATATATATATATATATATATATATATATATATATATATATATATATATATATATATATATATATATATATATATATATATATATATATATATATATATATATATATATATATATTCTGACTGCAACATTCCAATGTTTCTCTGAATATTTGATTTCAAACTTGCACACTATTTTGGTGAGCAGTTTTGTTCGTATGTTTCAATTAATTTCGACACTTCCTCCTTGCTGGAAGCGTGTTTTCATTCATTCCAAGTCTAATAAAAGAGTTTTCTTAATTCTCAAACTATCTTCAATTGTTTTAGACTCAGTTTCCTTTAAAGTTTTGCGATCTATTTATTCTTAGACTGGAGATTTGAAAGATAATTAAAAGCACAAACCATATATTTGATGGCAAGCATGTGCTTCGTATTGTGATTTGGACGATATTATCCTTTTCATTTGCTCGTGATTCTTTGACTTGTTTAATTCTGTATGTATCTTATTTTAATCGGAAATCGTATCTCTGATTTTCTTTCTAGCATATTATATACTAAATGTTATGGGAATAACTATTTAACCGTCAAAGGTGATAGTAGCTCTCTTACCCCATGTCATGTTCTATCCACTACTATGTTTCTAAAATTTATCAGTATCCAGATGTTATACATTCTCTTTTCTGGATGTAATTTACTTATCCATATAGTGTATGGTTGAAAAAAGATAACCATGGAACAAATAATCTCTAGTTTTTGTTTTGTTAGGACAATGAAATTATATTCGTCTTTAATGTCTCTAAAAACTCAATTACTTTATCTATCCTTTCGATTCTTTCTTCCATATAATTTTGATATTATTTATATATATATATATATATATATATATATATATATATATATATATATATATATATATATATATATATATATATATATATATATATATATATATATATATATATATATATAAATAATAATAATAATAATAATTTTTTTATATTTTTTATTATTTTTTTATATAATTATATATAATAATAATAATAATAATAATAATAATAATAATAATAATAATAATAATAATAATAATAATATAATAATAATATAATAATAATAATAATAATAATAATAATAATAATAATAATAATAATAATAATAATAATAATAATAATAATAATAATAATAATAATAATAATAATAATAATAATAATAATAATAATAACAATAATAATAATAATAATAATAATAATAATAATAATAATAATAATAATAATAACTTTCTTCTTGATGTCCTATGGGGAAGATTACTATGACTTCCTCAGTAAACTAGTGTCGAAAGGTGTATTGAGAAAATTATTCAGAATCATATCAAGCAATTTCATGCACTTTCAAACTCTGAACAGAGATGTCATCCACTCTTGTATGGAGTACTCATCGTGTGGTTTTTAAAAGATTAAAAATAAAGCTTTTCGTCTTATAAATTTATATATGAGTTTTTGAGGCATTGAAAACAACCATCTTTTATGCTAACGAACTTCTGATTCAATTTCTTTAATTTTGACATACTCCAAGTAAAATTTATTAGAGAATATCGGAAGTTAACTTTGCAAATTAACTACTTTTTTCTATATCTTTGCTAAATATATTGTAGATTCTTTGAATTTTTTTTTTCATACGATTTCTTTAGATAAATTTTGTTATTTATATTTTTGAATTCAACAGTGAGAATATTCTGAAGTACAAAACTACATTTTCAATTTTCCGTTTTACAAATTCATATTTTGCTCAAGGACAGCATTTCAAATTCCTTTTGCCTTTATGAACTTACAACACTAATTTATTTGAATTTCTCATATCCAAGACACAAACACAAACGCTAAATATATACAGATATATATATATATATATATATATATATATATATATATATATATATATATATATATATATATATATATATATATATATATATATATATATATATATATATATATATATATATAGTAAGAGTAGCACTTTTGACAGGTGTCAGATTTTTCCGAGGTATCTAAATCTGGCAACCTAAGCCTAACAGCCTTTTCTGCATTTGCGTGCAGTACCGCATTCTCAGGGACCTACCTGACCTATTCTTTAGCGGTTCACAGACCCACGCGGATCCTTGGACTGCAGGACCCGAATATTTGAACCAATTTCAGCTGGATTGAACCGAAAAGAAATGGTCAGGAAAGAGAGTGAGGTGAACGTAGCAATTTTGCAAACTCAGGTAACTTCCTGATAATATTTTGAGGGGGTTCACAGGGCAAAGCGGGGGCCCTTCCCCAGAATTGAGGCCAATTTCAATGGGTTGTACCTCCCAAAATGGTGTCAGGAAAGAGCGTGAGGTCAATTTGAGCGGAGTGATTTGCATTGCAAATCAAAATCCCGTTAGGCTGAGGTTACCAGATTTAGCTACCTCGAAAAATTTAACACTGTCAAAAGTGCTATATATATATATATATATATATATATATATATATATATATATATATATATATATATATATATATATATATATATATATATATATATATATATATATATATATATATATATATATATATATATATATAAATACATGAATAGAGAATACAGTGTATGTATGTATAAAATTTTGCACTCATGTACTTCAAAGGTATTATATAGCAGTAAATAAGTTGTTATTAAAATAATTAGATGAGAAAATAAGAATTTAGTACGTAAAATTTTGAAGAAATTTAGTGATAAAAAATTCCTTTGATGATCTTTAACGATAAAGTTTTCCCTCATTATATTTTTAATGTTTATTGGGAATAAAAGTAATTGCACATGCACAGAAACAGAAGCACACACGCTTTCTTCTATATATATATATATATATATATATATTATATATATATATATATATATATATATATATATATATATATATATATATATATATATATATATATATATATATATATATATATATATATATATATATATATATATATATATATATATTATATATATATATATATATATATATATATATATATATATATATATATATATATATATATATATATATATATATATATATATATATATATATATATATATATATATATATATATATATATATATATATATATATATATATATATATATATATATATATATATATATATATATATATATATATATATATATAATATATATATATATATATATATATATATATATATATAAGACATAGAAAGCTCTTCTTCTGCAGTGTCGAATCCCAGCATATTGCGACTGAAAACAACATATTCGACGCTCTACCACTGAGCTATCCTAGAATCCAAAAGAACTTCGATTCAAGAACAACGTCAAGCGAACGAGCTCCCATCAAGGACATTATCATCAGGGTTTTCAGAGTATGTTTTTCTCATCAGATCATGCGGTGGTTCGACCCCGGAGGAGGAGAGCTTTCTTTGTCATCCCGTAGTTGTTCTATATCTTCCAACTTATTTAATGCGGTTATTTCAATATATATATATATATATATATATATATATATATATATATATATATATATATATATATATATATATATATATATATATATATATATATATATATATATATATATATTATATATATATATATATATATATATATATATATATAAATAAAGAAAAGTATAGCAAAAAATGAATAAAGTATACTCATGAATTAAAGATCTTTATTACTAGCATATTTATAAGATAACTCAACGTTTCAACTACTAGCTGTAGTCATTATCAAGAGTAGCTGAAATCAAGATAAAAAATGAGTATTATGCTAAACAGAAATTAAAAAATATGCAATAAACAATAATAAAACAAAATACAAATAAAAACCTATTATAAATACTACATTATCCCTCTTAAGGCAACAAACAAAAACTTAGAATAAATAATTATATGCACTGTGACTTCCCTTTTTACGCGTTAAATCTAAAATGAATTCATAATAATAGTAATTTGGTAATTGTGAAAAACACTTATATTCAGCATTCACTTAAACACAGCTGAGACTAAATAAACGCGTGCACACTTTATCAGCTACAATCTAAACATACTAATTTAATTGGTAAGGAAAAGTATCAAACTAAAACCCTCTATTAGTGGTAAACCCAATATACATAAAGTAGTACAAAGTCTTAATAACAAAATACAAACAACTTTTTATCATTAAACAAACATTCTGATTTAATTACTGAAACACATCAACATTACATCTACATATGCATGATTCTCACATTCATACACAGACATACATTTGCACGCATTTACACCTATATAGACCCTAACATACACATACATATACATACATACATACATACACACATACACACATCTATACATATACACACATATACATGTACATAAACACATACATTCATGAGCTCAGAGTAACTGTCAGTTCAGCATATCGAGGTTAGGAACAGCAAAATTAATGAAATCATGTAGCCCAAAGTTTACTGTTAGTACTCATTTTTTATCTTGATTTCAGCTGCTCTTGACAATGACTACAGCTAGTAGTTGACTTTTCTTATTAGTACGCTAGTAATAAAGCTCTTTAATTCATGAGTATACTTTATTCATTTTTTGCTATACTTTTCTTGATAAAATTAAGCTCAAAAGGAGCAATACTGTTTATCTTATATATTATATAATATATATATATATATATATATATATTATATATATATATATATATATATATATATATATATATATAATATATATATATATATATATATATATATATTTATATATATTACATGTGCATGTTTTTCCTTTTTTTTTTAAGAAATTTGATCTTTACTTGGTAAACTAGTGGTAAAAATTCGAGCCCGAAAAGCGTGAATTCAAGATTGACAGGAACAATATATTGTTTGTGAAATTTGTTTTCCGGAGCAGTGGATTTTGAGAATGAAAACTTTGAGAAAGTTTGATTTGCGAGTTAGTAAAAAAAAAAATAATAAATAAATAAATTACATTTAAATAAAAAGGCAAAATTTCAAAATTGGTTGGAAATTAAAATGTTATATAATTCTTTTTATGTGCGAATTAAGTTTTTTTTGTGTTTAATTAAAATGCGGAATGAAGGATAAATATTTTCGAAAAATTATGAAATAATGAAATTGAGTGTTTTTATATTATTTTATATTAGTTTTTTTTTTTAATTTACGATGAATGATTTTTAATTAATGTCTAAAAATCGTTTTAACGTTTTGTATTGTTTTTTTTTTTCATTGTGACTCCAAATTTTTTGTCAAAAATTGAAAGGTTAAATTTTTAAAATAATTAAAATTTCCCAAAAATTAAAATGTGAAGTATTGGTCATATTAATAAACTTTCTCCTTGTAAATTAAGTTTTATACACTGCAAAAAATTGTCCTAACGAGTCGTTGGGACAAGTCGCAAAAATGTCACAACAAATTTTTTCAATTATTTTCTTAAAAGAAAATAAATCGGAGAAGCAACTTTCTTATGATTAACATGTCTTTTCTCAATTAAAAATTATATTGTTACATATTTGCCACTTTTCCCAACGTTTTCGTTGGGACAATTTTTGCAGTGTATTAATGATTTCTCTTTTATAACCATAAAATAACATAAATATTAAAAGAATAAAGAATTAAAATAAACAAAGTCATTTAAAAGAAAAACTGATTCAAAATTTATAAAGAGTAAATGCAATAAGAAACTAAAATAGCAAATTGCTTATCGCACAACTAAAAATTTCCAAATTGATTTGAAAAACACGACATTGAAACTCTCGAATAATAAATGAGATCAGAATCATAACTTAATAATAATAATAATAATAATAATAATAATAATAATAATAATAATAATAATAATAATAATAATAATAATAATAATAATAATAAATAATAATAATAATAATAATAATAATAATAATATAATAATAAAAAGAAAAACCAAGTTAGAAACCAAAGTAAGTTTCCAATTTACAAAAGAAATTTCACTCTCACTTCCCCACTTTATTTATTATCTATATATATATATAATATATATATATATATATATATATATATATATATATATATATATATATATATATATATATATATATATATATATATATATATATATATATATTATATATATATGTGCACTGTTGTAGATGGCCATCGTTTTTCCTATAAACCTACAAACAGTTGCGTTCCACAAAGGATCTGTAGTATCTTATACTATTTTTCTACTTATTAATGACTTTCTCTCTATAACTTCATTATCTATCCACTAATATGCTGATGACTTCACCCTTCATTATTTCCTTCAGTTTGAAAGACGTCCCTTCCAACTGCAGTTAATTGACACAAGAAGTGTAGCTTTGGAGCAACTGACCTCTGATGTTTCTGGAATTTCAAATTGGGGCAAAGAAAACATGGTCGTTTTCAAAGCCTCGAAAACTCAATTCCTTCACATCTCTACTCGATACAACTATGACATCATCTCCGTAAATACTCGACTCATACCTCCATCTTTCCTCAATATTCTTGGTGTTTTTTTTTTTCTTGTGATCTTTCTTGGAAAAATCACATATCTTCTCTTTCTAAACAAGCTTCTAAGAGGCTAGGTGTTCTAAGGCTCCTTCGTGATTTTTTTTACGCTAACCAAGTTGCTTGCTTTTTATAGGGGTGATGTTCACCCTTGTCTGTAGTACGACTCACACATTTGAGGTGATTCCACAATATACAGCTCTTCTCGAAAAAGTAGAAGAACCTAGAGCTTTTCGTTTTATAAACTCTTTTGCTCTTACTCTTTCCAATCTCTTTCTACTCATCGAATTGTTGTGTCACTCTCAATATATTATCTTTATTACAGCAGACACTGCTCTTCTGAACTCTCACGTCGCATACCTCTTTCATTAAGAATGGCTCGCTCGACACATTTTTCTATACAATTTCATCCTTACTCTGTAAAACTTTTGAATCCAGACTTAACCAGCTTTGTTCAGACTTACACGTACTCTACTGGTAAAGTCTAGAACACACTCCCCTTATCTGTTTTCTCAAATTCCTTTGATTAACAAACTATTAATCACCATGTATAGTGAGATGTCAGCCATTAACGAACAGATTTTCGGTATTTTCCAAACTCTTGTGGGAATTGGTACGCCACTGACCTTTGTCTACAAGTGAATTATATATATATATATATATATATATATATATATATATATATATATATATATATATATATATATATATATATATATATATATATATATATATATATATATATATATATATATATATATAAACAAAGAAATTTAAAAAACATTTCTGTCATCATTAAAAAGATTAGTTGTTTGAATTTTTAAACCTAAAATTCTAAAGAAGAGAAAATTATATATGTGATGGGCTATTTAAATAATGATAATAGTGTTAATAAGAATGCAGATTATAATAAAATAATAATAATAATAATAATAATAATAATAATAATAATAATAATAATAATATTGTCATTAAAAAAATTAATAATAATTGAAATAACAATTATGATAAAAATGATGATTACGATAATGATGATGATGTTGATGATATTAATAATAATAATAATAATAATAATAATAATAATAATAATAATAATAATAATAATAATAGTCATAATAATAAAAATAATAATATTTTTTATTATCATTATTATTATCATTATTTTTATTATAATAATGTCTAATAGAAATAGGTTTAATCCAGGTAATAATTTTACACTCTAGTTACCTTTAATAAGCTTACAGTATTACTGTTAGATTTATCGATTCTTCTCAAGATAATTATTCTTTTTTTATTTTATTATTATATATTATTATTATTATTATTATTATTATTATTATTATTATTATTATTATTATTATTATTATTATTATTATTATTATTATTATTATTATTATTATTATTATTATTATTAATTATTATTTTTATAATAAATAATAAAATAAAAAAAAAAAATATTATTATATTATTATTATTATTATTATTATTATTATTATTATTATTATTATTATTATTATTATAATTACTATTGTTATTATTACTTTTATTCTTATTCTTATAACGTACTATTATCATTCTTAATTTTATTATTTTTGTTATTACCATAATAATTATTATTATTTTACAATTATATCTATTGTTATTACTTTTCCTCTTCTTCTTCTTATTATTATTACTTTTTGTTATTATTTTTAATATTACTATCATTATAATTTATGAAATATTATTATTAGAAATGAAACATCAGCAAAATCATCTGCACGCAAAATTAAAAATAAATATACATAAATTCGTACTGAATTCTTCTTATTATTATTATTCTTTTTATTATTATTATTATTATTATTATTATTATTATTATTATTATTATTATTATTATTATTATTATTACTCTTTTTATTATTAAAATCAGGTCTACAAATGTCATTATTATTTTATTATTTTCTTTTCTACTATTATTGCTTTTATTGTTACTTCTATTTTATTATTGTTATTATTATTATTATTATTATTATTATTATTTTTATTAATAATATTAATATTAATACTATTATTATTATTATAAATATTGTTGTGGTCATTGAAAAGTTATTGTTAATATCATTAATTTCAGTGGAGTGATGGTAGTAGTATTTCACTATTATTGCTATTGTCCCACAATAACTCCTTGATCCCACTCACCTAACCTTCCCTCGGTCTCCCCCTACCTCTCACTCCCTCCACTTCTGATGCAAGTATCTATTTTGCCAGTCTCTCCTTTTCCACCCTAGAAACAAGCCCAAACCACCTCAGCATGCTCATGTGAATCTTTCCCTTATTCTAACATTCCTTACATTATCCCTTCTACCTACGCCACTCACCTTTATTTCAGACTCTTTATTTCGAAAACCTTAATTTTTTTCTCTTCCTTGCATTCAACCTCCATACTTCGCTCCCATACATAATCACAGGTATATAGCTCTCTCAAACATTTTCACCTTTACCTCTCCTGGCAACCTTCCTCTACTCTAAATATGACTGAAATCTCTCATCACCTTCTCCCCTTCTCTTATCTATGCCCTACTTCATCACCCTCACTACCATCCTCCCCAAATTCACCCCAGATATTCTATTTACTCTCGCACACGCTCTGCTATTCCTATAAAATGCACTAATACCCTCCAGAACCTTTGCTAAAAATTAATCACCTTTCGTTTATACAAAAGGACCACAAAAGCATCTTACCAATCTTGAGGCACTAATCCCATTACTGAATTAAACAATTTTGCCAATTATTCTATTACTCTCCTCCCCTTCTTATCAACATATCTCCACTTATCCAACCCAAACCCGCCTATTTGTCCTTCTACACTTTCCTCAGTGCTTTACCTAATTCTTCTTCCGAAATCTCCCCCTAATCCTCTTCTACCATTCCTCTTCTCCTTTCCTCTCAACTACCTCAACCTCCTTACTCACCTTCCTCACCTTCCTCACATTCTGCAGCTTACTATAGTACTCCATTCATCTTGCTCTAACCTCACTTTCCAACAGTCTCATTTCTCCGTTTATTCGCTTTATCTCCCATCCCTTTACCTCCATCCTATTGCTTACCTTATTTACCACTTCCCAAAACATCTTACTCCTTTCGCTAATCTCTCCATTATCTCATTATCCCATTTTTCATCTGCTCTTTCTTTCGCCCTCCTTTCCTCCCTTTTGAGTATCCTCTTTTTCCTATATGCCTCCCATACCACTACCCTTTTTGTACCCTGATATTTTTCAAAAACCTTCTTTTTTTCCTTACTGCTATATTCACCTCCTCTCACCACAATTCACTTCACTTCATTCCCACTCTCCCTTCCTCCCATTTCTCTACTCTCACAATCCTTACTCCTCTCCTCACACCACCATTCTTTCTCCAGCTCACCCTCACTCAAATTCTAGCTAGCAAAAAATAATGACCTGAAATTCATCAATAGCCCCTCTAATCATACTCATATCTAGAAATACGTCTTTTATTCTCTTCCTAATATATATATATAGTCTTATAAACCCTTTCACCATTTATCCCACTAGCCCATTTCAGCTTAAGCATTAACATTTTATCATGTGTATTCCCTATTATTAATCTACTTGCAGCGCATATCTCTACTAAATTTTTCCCATTTTTATTTCTGTCCCCCACCCAAAAAAGACCCACCACCCTCCTTCCTTGTCCACTCCAACCCTCGCATTTAAATTTCTAGATAAGCACACATTCACACCTGCCTCAAGACCACTTAAGCAGTCTTTCAAGTTCTCTCAAAATACTCTTCTGTTTTACTCTCTCGCTCCATTCACCAGCGCAAAAACACATACGAACACTGTTAAATCTCAGCTTTACTCATCTTATACTTGACTATATATATATATATATATATATATATATATATATATATATATATATATATATATATATATATATATATATATATATATATATATATATATATATATATATATATATATATATATATATATATATATATATATATATATATATATATATATATATATATATATATATATATATATATATATATATATATATATATATATATATATATATATATATATATATATATATATAATATATATTTATATTTTTTTCACAGAAATGAAAGCTTACTTACTTATTTTATTTTTTTAGCAAAATTTCTAAAACACTCACAATGCATCTTACACTCACTTTTCTTTTCGAGTAAATAAACTGATCAGCTTATCTGAGAAAATTGTCAAATACTCATAAATTTTAACAGATGATCGACAATATTATCTTTAGCTCTTTACGATTTATATTTTTGTCAATTTTTATGTTGTTGACATTTGGCAAGTTATTGTGATCAGCTGTATTGAATTTATAAATATTAAATGCCGTATAGAGAATTATGGAATTTATATAAGGAAATTGTTTTTTATATTGGAAATATTTGAACATTTTTTTTTCATTTCAATTTGATACTAAGAGGAAAGTAATTTTTATATTCTGCTGTGAAATTTAAGGAAAAAAGAAATTTAAAATATAATTTAAAAGTTCTTGTAATTTTAAATTTTTATTTGGCAATTGTAATTTTAAATAAATATTTAAATCTAGA